>CAJDSM010016222.1:76-14077 GCA_903981925.1 Ostrea lurida
CATCGTCAACTGCCGGTATAGTAAAATTTGCAACGCACAGTGTTACTCAAAACTTAATCCAGTTCCCTTGCACAACAAATTCGTTACTTTTATAGTGAACTATAAGTCTCCACGATGACTTTTAAGGCACTCTGTGACGCTCGCACTGTAGTCCAGCAGGTGTAGACTTAAAATTTTGCTCAAGATCGTTGTGGGGACGGTATGTCATAAGTGAGTGTAGAGAGCCAGTTTAATCAAATGAAAGAATTGATGGGATCACATATATGATTTATCAAGTGAAGTAGTGAATGCAATCATTAGCAGACAAAGGTTTTGTCAATTCAGCATCATTTGATCGCACAGATTTACACCTAAAGGAGATTTCAGTTCATTAATTTCCCCTCTTATTTAAAGCTAAAGAATAATAGCAAGATGTCAGCGAAAGATTGGTTTATTAATTGACACGACAAATAATTGCTCATCTCGAGAAATTCTGTTTGAAAGGCCAACGTGGAAAGAAGCTATAAAACTGTGTCATTATTTTTTGAAGGTGAAATGCATTTAAGCATGGCTTCCAGTGTTTCTAAAAGTCTGGAAGATTTGTGTGGCTTTGCGAGCGAAATCTTCCTTCCACTCTTTGGTAGAATTGTTCCAGCAATTATTGACAATGGTATTCAATAATGTGCTATATTAAAGTACAACTAAGAAATAGTTGGAGATTTTACCGCGCTTAAAACAGTTTCAGAAAATAAATAAAAGTTTTCCTGACTCTGAAATGTGAAAATCGTATCAATGAAGCTCTGACAAGATTGACAGAGTATAGTTTGTGGATATTACACCCTGACCTATATTATTCATTTAAGGAAGGATACTTTTCCAGACAAAAATTGGATTAAAAATTTTTCTCTAGAGTTTGGGTTTAAAATTTACAGTCAGTCGGGATTAAGCGAAAATCAACAATTTCCATAGTTCTTAAAAGGACCCTTTAAATCGACAATTTTTAAATATAAACCAAAAAACTTGGTTCTACAAGTCCACTTCAGAATGGTTAGAGTGATTCATTTACTTGGCGGAGTGCTAAAAATCATGAATCTCAACGAAATAGTTGCAAATTAGAGCCCCGCCTTAAAATATAATTGCTTTCAAAAATTCCATATTCATGGCTGTGCCTGGTGTCATTCTAAAATTACTTGTTCAATGACGCTCAAAATCTTTTTATAAGTTACACATTATACATATAATTTGTATGATATCACCTTTACAAAAAAACTTATTCGAACCACATTGTTAAAGTACACAGGTTATAATATTTTGTGAAGATGCGCTGACTTTGGCATTTAAATTCCCATTTCTGCAAATACATGAATATTATACATGTACATAAATGATAGCAAGTCTTGAAGTTTTATGTCATTTAATCTGTTTCTTTAACAAGGTTTTCATGTCATAAACATGATTACAGATATGGGAAATAGTCAAACTGAGAAATAATGATCTAGAGAGAATACCTGGACTGACTCACAATCTTGCCCATTGCGCTACATGTAAATTTAAATTTTCAGAAACCAGGTTACCTAATCATTGGTTAACTTTGCTAAATAATTGTTAATACTATCATGCATAGTACACGCACTCTCGTAAATAAAATGACGATTTGCAATCTACTTGGATATTTAAGTCTTCTAGTGATACTTAAACCCTCTGTGTGACAAGTTCTGGAGCATACTTTTTACATAAATATATAAGTTACTTAAATCATTTCAACCAGAAAGGATTCAATTCAAAATATATCTTATCTACAGAGAGGTGGTGTTCAAAGTCCATATGAACAAAATCACACTTTCTTAGTTACAGGATGCCATTTGCCACTGTAGCACCTGTGAAAATAAGTAACTAATGGTGGGTTTTCAGATTTCCAAATTTTATTTTCATCCAGTGAACAACAAAAGTCAGAAACAATCCACATTCAGTCCTGGAGAACTCGTGGTTCGACCCAATTTGCTTCAGCATGCCTGGACATTTAATTCTCTAACCAGTCCCTCTCAGCATTTTTTTAGGGTAACAAAATACCAACAGGACTACATCCTTAAAATAGGATATGTGAATACTGACCATTAGTCCTGATCGATAACTGTAACCTGTGATGAACGACTACAATAGATCTCCATTTGCAGCAGCGCCTGTCATGAGCAATTCCATACACTTAGAGCATATTTATTATTTAATAAGAACAATCAAGATAAAAGTTTTCAAAAGATTTTGAGTCAGTTTCTGGCTTTAACTTGCATGATTGTCCCAAAATTTACGAACGCACACCGCTTTTCGGCATTCAAACCAATTTTGGCTCTTATTTTGAAACCCCTAGTAAATTCATCTCAATTTTGGCCATTCTGCATTTGTACACAGACGAGATTTAGCCAAATATGTTGAACTATATCGATTTTGAATCTTTTGAGCTTTTGATATATCAACATTGTATGTATACAATAAAATAAAACTTTGTCAAGTATTGGAAATTTCATCCCAAACATTTTTTTTTCTTTGCTAAAATATCCGTTAGCACACTTGACTTTTTGAATTTAATTTTGGTTAAGTGGTTTTCGAAATCTTATGTTTGAAGTTGTTTGAACTGTGTGCGAGATAGTACGTTCTTGAAGTCTAGGGGTAGAATTTGGATGCATAGAATTGTACTTGATACTGTTCATTTGAGCGACTGTGCTAGGCGTTAGCTCATATACGTCAAGATTTTTACTTTTGACATGATTTGGGATTCTAAGTCATTCTTTCTATTTCAAACAGTTTTGTAGAGGTAAAGCATAGAAGGCCATTTTGTTATTCTTTTTTTTTCAGCTAGTATCAGAATGTGTAGATTAATGGCAGGTTAGGAGAGCGTGTGGTGCATCGCTCACTCTAGACCTATAAATTTAAAACAATAACAGGCGTTTAAAAAGCAAATTAAAAATGCATCCAAGAAGTTATACCCAGATAAGTAAGAATAAATAGATAATTTTTTGAGCCTTCCCTCCCTTTCCCCCTGTTGATGTAATAGTCAATAAAATTGCTATTTTTTGCCATTCCATAGAGGATTCTGAATAAGTGATGAAGAGGGTTTGTAGAGGTCATTAATCTGAATCATGTTGATTGTGTTTTGGTATTTTTTTACCTCTATGAGAGGGGCACCCCACCCGCGGTAATCGCACACTTGATGACTGGGGTTGGGGCGCACCTCCCCCCCTTCATTTTTATACATGAGTAAGCATCCTCATATCGCCATAAGGCATTCTATGGAGCAAGAAATATATTCATATGGAGCAGTTAATCATTTTCACGAGAAGACAGTAACTCGTAACTGTACAATATAGTGACATAACCCTGCTGTACAGTCGTTGAGAGCAAAATGACATTCCCCAGTCAACCTTGGACAAAAGACTACAGTCTAATCGGGCGTATTCTTCACAACATCAGCTTGAAGGAACATATTGTATCACTTTGCACCGTTGGCACAATGGGTTAAAGTTATCAAGTGATGGACTATATATCAGCTGAGTGAACAGTTTTAATCCTCGAGAAAACTTTGGATTTTAATTGTCGTTTGATGTTCATTCTTTGATAATCAATAGTTTATAATGTCTTTTTTCCGAAAATTGGAACGTGTGGACAAAATCCAGAGTCCAGTAATAAAGCATCCTCAAATTGGTATAGCCGACTCCATCTGAAAAGTCGAAATTCGGGAGTTGTTTCCCGATAACGACCGAACGGTTGTTCTTTGTGGTTGGATTCTGCACCAGAAAGTTAACTTGAGAAAAGGACACCAACCGCGCCTTGTCAATTAACGGTTCTTTTTGCACTGACACAAGCGATTATTTCCTTCAAATATTCGCGTATATCTTGCTAAATTTCCAGTCAATAAATAGTGTAAACATCAACGCTTTCATATTCGTAGCGTCCATCACTACGTTCATGTTGTCACGGAAGGAACGCCTGACGAAGAAACGAGTAGCCAATTTTTAAGGGAGATTACTGATATATTGATAAATGGGAGATAGATATACGTCACAGACAAATATGATCGATTCGTTATTGTGTTGATTGTCAGTTGAAGCTTAAAATTCCTACGACATGGACGTTTTGCATTTGTTTGTTTATCAAACTCTAATATAAAGTTTATATTTCAGAGGACACCGTGCTAAGTAGGTTAAATTATATTATAGAAATTGACTGTATTAAATTTTCACGAGTTACGAATCGGAGATTGAACCAATGGTTGCTATTGCAACACTAAATAATCGTACGCGGTATTATATACGTATGCAATAGGCAACATCAGTTCAATCTTTCGATAACATTGAAATTGATATACCAAGTCATTTTTAATTAAATCATGGCCACGATTATACAACTCGTTGCGCACGCGTGTTAAATACGTAGGCCACGTTTTTAAATTCGTGGCACACTTACTAATCCGTTGGCCACGGTTTTTAATTCGTGCCACCGGCTTACTAATCCGTGACGGTTTTAACGTCGGGCAGATTGACATTACTATTCAATCGGCCACGGTTTTTTTAATTCGTGCCAGGTTTGTTAATTCGTGTGCCACGTATTGACTAATCCGTGCCACTGGTTTGTCTAATTCGTGGCATGGTTTATATTAATTTTGGTGCACAGTTTGTTAATTCGCTGGCCACGACTTGCTAACTCCGTGGCCAGCGAACTTACTTAAGTCGTGTGGCCAACGTGTTTATTAATTCGTGGCTCACGACTTACGAGATCCCGGGGACACGTTTGTTACATTACTGTGCCCATTAACGACTCTATACTAAACATACGCTGGAACCACGGTTTGTTAACATACGTGGCACAGAGACTTACTAGTCCGGTTGGGCTCCCACGGTTTGCTTAATTCCGTTGCGCCAACGATTACTATTACGTGGCCACGGATTAACATTTTTTTTGTTTTTTTTGGCTCTGTAATTTGACTCGCGAAATACATGCTTCATATCATAATTGTTATATATTTGTTCTCCAGTGCTTTTGATATTGATCTTTGTAGTTTTATTTAGCTAGTTCTCCAGTTTGATTTTATTTCTATATTACTCATTAAATCAATACAGAGAATTGCAGCAAAGATATTTTTACGCTCATCAGACATTCTTTTAAGTCTTGGGTATTATTTAATCCTCCCCCATCTTCAATTCTGTATATTGAATTTGGTATTAATAAATGCACTAAATGAGATTCTCTTGGAATATGTTGTTTTATATATTCGAAGTTTTGTTTATAATTTTTACATCCGAGAATGATCAAAAGGAATCTGCGATCAATTACACACCCCTCAGCGATATCTTCCGAGAGTGCCAGCAGCCACCTTATTAACCAAACTAATAAAGTACATTATAAATACACCTGTCGCACGCTCCGCTAATCGGGAATCAAACAATAAATATCAATCAAGAAGGCCGAAGCGAATGGAGCTTCCAAATCGAAGCGCTGTCCTAAACAGAATAACACAGAATAAATCCTAAAGGAAATCCAGTCGTCTGATAGATATAAACAAAGAAACATCAAAATAAAACACAAGACCAGCAGTATATATGGTAAAAAATCTTTTTCGAATTCTTTTTATCCCGCCCCTCCTCCCTTCAGCCCTCTATGGGAATCCAATTTTCACTGTTTAATGAACATTATAATCTTTTGGTTTTAAAATACCACCATGCATTTCTAGCGAGAGTGTCACAAAAAATAATATAGCAAATTACAATAATGGGTGAGCTTTTGCAATGATCTAATTATGTGAGGATTAAACATGTGATATTCTATTATTAATAACCATTCATGTTTAACCTTTTAGTAAAGTGTAGAAAAAAATAAAATTTGATATTTCTTCAATTATTCTTTAAAAATAAGTCAACTTAACATAAGTCAATGTAGAGGGTCTCACATCGAGACCACCAAGCCCACCCCCCCTGCTGTTTATCAAAATAGTAATTGATGTAACACAGAATGATATATCTACCGAGAGAATGAACTCACTAAAGAGTAACGAGCCTAATTTAAAAAACGGATACGTTTTTAACCACAAAGGACCCTATAAGATATTGTTGAATTTTTGTAAAACCTAAATAACAAGATAATAATGACATTGCTGTAGATTGATTAAAGTGCATTGCTCACAGGGGAAGGGCATTGAGAGATGGGGGTTGGCACACAGGAGGTGAACCCAGTACTAAACTTTGTTAGCTTCTTCTTTTGTGTTTTTTAAAAAAAATGAACATTTTTACAAGTGAATTATAATTTGGTTTAAGTTCTGAGGTTATATTTATCTCATGATTTACACGGGACCAAGAAGGGCAAAAGCGCTTCGGAAAAAGCTTGACGAATTCTTGACAAACAACGTAGGTGTTTTTGAATTGTATGTGCTGACAAACACATTTTTCAAAATCCAAAACGGGGATGGGAATGACAGGGGGAAGGGGCGTCTCGGACGAGCTAGAGCGGTCGACTTGAAAACAAAAGTAAAACAAATAAGTAGAACGTGGGTTGCCCCCCCCCCTTCCGTTACTGGCGCTCGTCTCCCGATTGTAAACAAACTTGTTGTGTAGTGCCGCTAGTCTGGCTATGTATTTAGGGAGTTTCTTGTGGTGGTAAAAAAGACGCGATTGCTTTGGGGTTCCTTTGGGGAAAAGACCCATTAAAAGCCGCGTTAAATAATTCCGGGAGCATCTAAGCGTGGTCTTCGCTCCTTGGTCCCCCGCTTTGATACAACCCCAAACCAGTCTAGTGCCCTCCCTCGACAGAGCGAAACACCCCCTACCCCCTCCCTTTATATAGACAAATCGGGGCTAATCCGCCCAAGTTGCTTAAGCAATAAGTTCCTCTGTCTAATCGATGGAGCATCATAATGTTCATATCAAATAAAATGAATTTCATTATACATTAATTAACGTATAGAAGCTGGAGAAAATGTGACGGTCCGGTAATAAGCGATATTCTTATAATCATCCCAGACAATACAAATCAGGCGCTGAATTTGAATTTCAAGGTATATAGAATAATCATTGCAATATGAGGCTTTGGTATTGGGTTGGAGATGTGCCATCATTAAGTTTAGAGAAAATAATTTTCATATTGTGCAGCAAACTACCTTGGAATGAATAAAATTAACATTCTTTTAATAAATCAATATCCTTGGGGTTCAACAGTCACGTTAAGGCAAGCAATTTCGTAAATATATAAGGATCCGTTATAACAATTTAGTTTTACCCACATATGACTATCTGATCAAATGCTGTCGATGTTTTCATAAGCCATGTTAAGCCCGTTTTTTCACTTCACTGATTTGACTACAGACTGTTCCGTTATATGTTACCTGCTCAAGAATCCGGTCGGCGTGGGTCTTACTCCTCCTAGGCCAACCTATCCCACCTCCTGGTGTATCCAGGGTCCGTGATTGCCCATTCAATTTGTTTTTGTATTTCTATTTAGGACTTGGTTACGAGATTGACATTGTTCGTTATCCTTGCCTTGTACTTCCTAGATCGAGAAATGCCAAGCTAAATGAATACTACACCATCTTTGTCCAACATCTGCCTTCTCTCTCACAAATGACCAAGTAGTCAGTCTTTTTCCGCACGTGCCTGTCGGACAGGCTTGATTTGAAACCTTTGATGTCTACCTGAGATCTTTGTTTTTGAGACTGAAGATGGGAACTGAAAAGGCTGAACTGAATGGTCACTAAATGTACGTGCCATTTAGTCGACTTGAAAATGTCACGACAATGCCCTATCAGTTTATAAACTAGAATAGGTCACCCAGTTTCAATTTACACATTTCAGCTTTAATCGGCCAGTGTTTTTACAATGACCCCAAAAGCCTATTTTTGCAGTTTTCCTGATTAAATCTCCCCTTTGATGTCTTTCCATTCGTACACAAACTTTGATTCTCCCTATTTTACTCCAAGGATGATTTGATACCAATTAAGGCTGAATCAGCCGGTTCTGGAAAAAGAATCGGAAAATGGCAAATAGTTAACGACCGAAAACAGACAGGTACAGAACGACGGACAAAGGGTGTCGATCAACAAAAGCTTCGACGTGAATCCTAACCGTTCAGGGTGAGCTAAAAGATGGGTTGCCCCATTGATACTAAACTTTTGGCATGAACGAGAAAATGGGCATATCATAGCAGGAGACCACCCACTCTATTTATTTAAAAAATATAAAATAAATTTGCTGTTCACGTTAAAATTACATATTCAGTTCATCAACATTTTGTACTCTTCTATGATAAATTGCTACATTGAGTATAATTCGCCACATAACGATTATTATTAAGCTCTAAGTTCAAGCTGGGGTTCCTGTTTAGCTTGCATTTCTCATAGGCATTTTAGCACCGCCCACACTTTACAACCCAAGAAACATGAATTCGATGGACCATACGGTTATCAGGATGTTCAGAGCTGTGTTTGAATATCAGTTAAAAACTACGTTTACAATTTCTACAGCCGATACCGTAGGTTAAATCGCCGATATTTACAAAAATAAATTGGAAAATTTGTACTAGCACCACTAGCATTATGAGACACCAGGATTTGAAACTTCCATGACCTCGACCTGGATATTCCGCTCTATACAAAAGACGATATCACACACACGTGAATTATAATTGCCATTGTCCTGCTTCAATGTCTCTCTTCAACATCTCCGTGATTTTTAAAAAAAGTGTCTTTGATAATATATTTAATTTACACACACACACTAATCTACTTTGATAAATTTATTTAGATATTTGTCTAATATTTAAATATACGTGTAGTTTCAAAGCTACATTCCAGCCTAGCCAAGGGTTTCCGGTCCATTCCACTCGCCCGCACGAGAGGAAGACGGCGTGTGCAACCCGCAAACCCGCTGGAGCGAAGACGATAACATTCTGTTTTTTTTGAAAACAAATTTGAATGATTTACATCTTTGCAAAGGTGAAATGTCAACTAAGACTTAGATTTATACAACAGAAATTCATCAAAATAATTTATTTTTATAAAATGTAACACATACATGCTGGCGCTAACCACGCAAAGGCATGTATTAACATGCCAATCAAACGATACGCAATTTCCATTTATATTCTTGAAAGATAGGTAGTATAATTTTGTGCTACTAAATTGTGTGAATATTTAGTATATAAATCAAATTAAATAATTATATACATCGAATTAAAATAGTGTGGAATTACGTTTGTTCTATGTTATTTACAACGGGAATCGCATGCATGCGGTCTATTCATTCTGTTTGAGACACCGCCCACTCCTCTTTATTACAATTATTCATGAGAGAAGATAAAAGATTACAACCTGTCGACAAGAAAACTCCCGGTATGAGGTTTTAGAAATCAGTCGATTTCAGCATTCCATAAACAAAGGGAAACTATCAAAAGTTTTCAGAAATCAAATTCTTTGTGGCTGTTATGTAAAAAAAATCTAAACGCTACTTTAGTGTAGTAGTTTTAAGTTTGTAAGTCAAATGTAAAAGGGGCCAGCATATGGAGACTGCACTTCATCCTTTGGAATCAAATTTCCTGGTAATAAGCCATAACTAAATAAGATCTTGCTACATATCCATTTTCTCTAAAAATCGGAATCGGTAGTTTCAGAGGAGTTGCGCTGATTAAGGTTATTTATGAGGATTATTTAAAGGCTTTCTAAGTTCGAAGGGGCATAACTCCCACAAAAACTAGGGGATCAAAATTTCCTGGTAATATGCACAACTACATATGATGTCCTTGCTACATGTGAAGTTTTATCAAAATCGGATCAGTAGTTTCAGAGGAGTTGCGCTGACAAACTTTGTGACGGACACACGGACAGGCCAAAAGCAATATTATGTTTCCCCACCAAAGTGGAGGGAGACATAATAAGCCATCTGAAAATTAACTTCTAAATTCAGAAATGTTTTTACCTGAAAGATAGGAATCACACGAGGTCTTTGCTGCTCAGTACTGGTGATACCTTGCTTGATTCCTTCATTTTGATGCAATTGTTTTACGCAAGAGCATGCTATGCGTGTGCAGTTTTTTTAAAGCGAGGCCAACTACTAACAAAAAAGTTGAAGTTGCAGGGTTATAACAAATCTCGTTTAAAGTCATCATTTCGCAAATTCTACGGTCACTATAATGACCTTGTTTGCGATTACAAAGTACGGTATCGCTAAGTCATATGTTGACTGATTTGTTTCATATCCTTTGTTAGACTGTCATTTTCCTACTAGATTTGACTAACGGGTAATCCCGTTTACTTTATTTCGACTACACGGCTCACGGCGGTGTGACCGGTCAGCAGAGGATGCTTACTCCTCCATGGCACCTGATCTGCCTTCGTTTTTTGTCGGAGCCCGTGTTGCCCTACACTCGATTTTGTATATATATATATATATATATTTTTTTTTTTTTGATTATGATTACGTTTACAACGATGTCTATTCGTTTTGTTTGTTAACATATATTTTGATTGGCTAATGCACTGACAAATGAGCGTTAACGAGATGGGAAACTTTCTATTGTGACGTCACAATGCTGTGACGCAAAAACATAACGTCAAGCATAATCATTTTCATAACAAAATAGCAAAACAAATGTAAACATCAAGCAAAATTGCATTAGAATGGGAATAACTACCTTCTCATTTTTGGTTTGCGATCGTTAATGCTGATTTAACGATTGCAAACATCCGTTTTACCGGCTCCGCTTACGCGTCGCCGGTAGAACTCAGTTTGCAACCGTTAAATCAGCATTAACGGTCGCAAATCACATATTCCCTAATTTATACCCCCGTATATCTTGCAAATTTCTTTACCCTATTTGATACATTCGAAAAATATGCAATTATTAATATTGTCTTTTTATTGATCTTCCAAACCAACACAATCTTTTAATTAAATTCTATATACATTGTACACCGACATTGCATATTTGATAATCATTTGAAGATTCTGCATAATGGAAGTACTTTCTTATTTACTTGCTAATTATCTAAAACACTTGACCCTTGATCATCTCCACTCGTGAAACTGCATGATTGGCTATACTCCATCGTTCGCCAGCGCAGAACATGCGTCAACATGCGACAGGAATTATTGACACTAATCATTGCTGTGTAATCTATTGATAACTTCTAACATATTGCCCCAGCTACATTACTTGTTTATCAACATACGTAGAAGTAAGCAGAAAGAATTGATCAGTTATACAGAAAGAATTTCCATTATGATACAAATGTAAAAAATGTCCTGTAATGGTACCAGTAAATTGATGCTTTGACTTGTATCCTATTCTTTTGTCAACCCTTGCAGAGTTACACGAGCTATTTGTTAATGTCTCGTGTTTTATTGTTTTCTAGGTCACTTTGTCCGCTTTGGCGCTTTGTCACCAAGGGCACGTTTGATTGGGAGGACTCGGGTAACACGAGAGTTATTCTCGTACATGCGCAGAAGGTAGACTCCTCCAATGTAAATAACACAACGAGTGTTGTTCTAATATTATTTGGATAATGGCGGTTGATATGAAATGTAACATTTATACACAAAAAATTCTTCATAAAAAAAACAAACAATAAAAAAACGTGAAAATCCAGATGCTAAACCGGTCGCGGTGGCTCAGTGGTAAAGCTCTCGCCTCGTGATCGGGAAGTCGTGCGTTCGAGCCCCGTGCTCGGCACCTGGTTGCGTCAAACCATAGGTAGTGATTGTTCCTTTGCCAAGAGCTCGGCATTTAGAAGTGAGAATCACGGGTCTTTCGGATATGACTTTAAAAACTGAGGTCCCGTGTCGCAGCATGTGTGGCACGCAAAAGAACCCTCACTGCTAAAAGCCATGAGTGCTAAGCATAGGTCTAAATTTGCAGTCCATCACCGGCAATGGTGACGTCTCAATATGAGTGAAATATTCTCGACGGGACGAAAAACAAATAATCAATCAATCAATTCACCCGCAATGATGACATCTCAATATGAGTGAAATATTCTCGACGGGACGAAAACAACAACCATAATCAATCAATCGTGGGCACGTTTGATTAAGACGACTCTGGTGATACTAGTGTTTGATACGCGCATGCGCAATAGATGAATACAACACTAGCAAATAAAACGTGGAGTGTTGTTTACAACATGGCTACCAATTTTTTACTTGTGCACCTGTCAATTTGGGGAGTATACTCGTGTTGACTCGAGTTCAACACTAATGTGGGATAGCGGTGTTTGGTTAACAATACTCGTAACACGTGTTGTCTAATCAAACGTACCCCCAGATGCTGAAACCTGAAAATCCATAAGCTT
Organism: Ostrea lurida; assembly: GCA_903981925.1. Lineage (NCBI taxonomy): Eukaryota > Metazoa > Mollusca > Bivalvia > Ostreida > Ostreidae > Ostrea > Ostrea lurida. The sequence continues at coordinate 12,378 of CAJDSM010016222.1, forward strand.
CGGCTTACGGCGCCTCCCCCCCCCTGCCGATCTTGAATACACTGCAAAATTTCCTAGCTACGCCACTGACTGCTTTGAAATTACTCAACTGACAGCAGGGGGGGGGGGGGGAGATATATGTTTTTGCCTCCAAAAACAAACTTTAATTTTATATTTGTTGTAATTTTTTAGTAACAATGTTTATTATTGTATTATGTATTGTTTATTGTAATATATGATTTTTGTTGAGCAGCGACACAGGTCTGAACACCTTGTGCTCATGTAGAACGAAGCACATTCCCAGCATTGCCCTGAAGTGAATTTTAGTGTAAAAAAAAAATTGGATATGGATTATATTGAAGCATTCGGGTTATTTTCCGGTGTGTACGACATCGTGCAAATTTAAACCAAAGCGTTTGCCCAAAGGGCTTTTGTAGTGTTTCAATAAATTTTGAAAAGTAAGCCGTATTATCAGACAGCTTTACTTGCATCCAGTGTTTTGGTTTTATCATAAAGGAGTTTTATCAGTTTGAATATTAACACGAAATATGCTAATATTCACAGATACCAATCATAATGACACCAAAATCAGGCTATTTGAAAATTAACGATATGTATCTGTCACTGTTTCTCATGGCAGTAATGATCGATTATCATCGCACCAACAAACTTTTAGTACACCAAGAAATCTTTAATTTTTTTGTCCCCGATTATAGTGGCTGGGTTTGACCTATCGCATACACACCTTAAGGAATGAATTTATTATTATCACATGGGCGTAGGAGCCGGGGGGGGGGCATGCTTTTTTTTTTGCTTTGTCACATAATTTTGAGTTTGCCCCTTGCCCCCCCCCCCTACTTTCTGTGATTTTTTTAAAGTTGTCCCCCCACTTTTTTCAAAATCAGTCCTACGCCTCTGTATCATATGTGTCAAATTGTAGATTGGGTTTTGTTTTTTTTTTCTTTGGTTTTGGTTTTTAGAATTGCAATATGACACCTATACCTCACGTTTCCTAAATTCCTACGAGGCCGATGTAATTTCATGGAATATGGGAATCTGAAAATCTGTACACTGTTACCGAAGGAAGAATTTTACTCTTTTATCAGAACCATTGACTAAATGAAACACCTATTATTATCATTGCAAACCTTGAACGTTTTAAAGTCTGAGACGTTCATTTTTCGATTTCTAAAAATAATTTTCGTGATTACAAAATCCACGTTTCGTAGGATTAAGAATGATCATCCACGAGGGTACATGTTATTCACGTCTTCACATTATGTCAGTATCAAATGCAGTGGATATTGCTTAGATGTTCGTGAAATTGTCTGCATAAAGGTGTGTAGATACATGTAGATGGATTATATTCCCCATTTCAATAACGTTAATGGAACTCTTTTTGTGTATCTTTACGCATGCGCTAATACTTAAGTTACTTCCGCGGGCGTTCTTGTTACCAACAAAATGGACGCGCGAACGAAAAGTGCTGCTTCTGGCTACCGCTCAAGAAAATATTGTTGCATTTGCAGCAATTATAGAGGGAAAACTGTGGATGGACGAGTTGTCAGCTTGCACAGATTTCCAAGTGACAATGAGAAAAGAAGAATTTGGCTGCAACGGGCTAGGTTGGTCCGTAAAAACTTCACATATACGAAACATTCGTACTTGTGTTTTTCACATTTCGTGAATGGTGATGGTCCGGTAGAAGAACATCCTTTGCC
>CAJDSM010016229.1:1270-18841 GCA_903981925.1 Ostrea lurida
CATGGGATTTATTCTAAAAGTAGAAATTAAACGCCAAGATATTGGAATACGCCAAATGACCCGTCTCGTGAATAACGTTTAGAAATAAATCTCTCGCGAATGATAAGTGATCTACAGTGTATTCATACGTATTAGACTACTCATGAGACAAAGATTTCTTTATGGATTTTGGGATCCAAAGGTCAAAGGTCAAGTGCACTGGACATTCAAAAGTAGCATATGGTTTTCTGTGCTTTTCAGCATTATTAGCTCACCTGAGGCCGGAAGGCTCAAGTGCAGCTATTCTGATCGGCCTTTTGTCCGTCATCTGTCTGTCTTGTTAACTTTTCACATTTTTTGGACTTCTTCTCAAGAACCGCTGGACCAAATTCAACCAAACTTGGTACAAATTATCCTTGGGTTTTAAAGGGGAATAAGTTTGTCAAAATGAAAGACCAGGCCCCATCAAAGGGGGGATAATCACGAAAATGCAAAAAATAGGGTGGGTCATTTAAAAATCTTCTTTCAAGAACCACTGGGCCAGAAAAGCTTGAAATTTTATATGAAAGCTCCTGATTAGGGAGATTCAAGTTTTGTTCAAATCATGACCCCGGGGTGACGATGGAACCACAATAGGGGATCAAAAGTTTGACATATATGTATTATATAGGAAAAAAACTTCTTCTCAAAACCACTGGGCAGGAAAGCTGACATTTATATGAAAGCTTCCTTGAGATAATGGAGATTTCAAGTTTGGTTCAAATATGACCCCAGGGGTATAGTGGGGGCACAATAGGGGATCCAAAGTTTCATTTGAATATATTTTAAAATTTGGTTTCTCAAGACCAAAAGACCACATTTACCTTAATTTTTAGCTTCCTGAATAGAGTAGAATCAAAATTTGTCAGATCATACCTTCCCGGGGGTAGGACCAAGGCCACAACAGGGATCAAAGTTTTGCATAAAATGTTCTTCTCCAGAACACTGGTCCGTAGTTTTAAGGAAACTTGAAACAATTTTCTAAATCACCACTGCCTGAGCCAGGACCAAGTCACTCAGGTGAGCGATGTGGGCCCTTGGCCTTTTGTCCTTTTCTACCTAGTCACCATATCATACATATGAACTTATAATCAATGGGGTCAAAAATGTTCTCTATTGAAGTTTGGAAGTCAAAAAGTCAAAGGTCAAGCTCACTGGACATTAAAGTTGCAATATGGTTTCCAATTCAATTTCTTGAAATGGTGAACAACACCCTTTGTAAGATTTGAAAATGATTACCCCTGCAAGATGATTATTAGAATACTTCATGAACAATTAAGAGAAAATTCATGAATTATTATTCCTGACCAGTTGAGATCAGCTCATGAATAATTCATGAACTACCCATGAACTTATTATTGGACACTCATGAAGTCATGAATTTAATTCTTGAAATAAGATTCATGAAAAGTCATGAACTAGGAGTAGTTCCATGAACAAAATTGCGGTGGGATGTAAATTCATGAATCTTCATGAACATTCAAGAATATGTAAATTCATTGAAACTTCACGAACATTCCAAGAATATTTATAATAGTAGCATTTGCATATTCCACTTTCTCTCTAGCTATGACTGCATTTCACATGAGTGCATGTCAGTTTAAGATATGTTTACAAGAGATCTTGAATCGCACTTTCATTCTTCAAGATTGCAATTGGTTTGAGCACTTGCATGCCTCCTCTCTTGTTAAACTTAATTAAAGTCATTATATTAGAGTGGTGAAATGCTTATATGACATTTTGATAAGAGTTCTTGTTAAAAAGTGTCTTAAAAGATCAAAAGCTAATTTCATTTTGCAGTTTTTTGCAAATTCGACCCGGTTAATTTTTTTAGATTCAATTACAAACAAATTTATATCTTGTATTAAAAATAGTGTTTATACCAAAATAAATATGAAATGCAAGCTATTTTAATGTTGGCATTACATTCCACAAGAAACAATAACTCTTTTATGAAAGAAAAAAAGAATGGATCAAACTCTTTGATGAATGTTCATGAATCATGTATGTTCATGAATAAAATGTTAAAATTATTCAGAGAGTTCACTTCAATATAAAGTTCTAAAATATTCTTCATTATTCATGAACTATATTACTATGAGTTATGAATATGTTCATGAATTTTATTCATGATTCATGAATTTTATTCATGAACCACTTTTAGAATTGTCAAGAATCTTTATGTGAGTCATTCATGAACTATCATGAACAAATCATAAAAGTTTCTTAAAAGTTATGAATATTCATCTCGCAGGGTATCTTCTTGTGATATGAATAGGAATCATATGCATATTTTTGAAAAGATGTTAACATGTAAAGAAAAGACTCCAGATGGACTTAGAAATGCAAATATGACAGGCTCCCTTGTTATGGGCTATGATTACTCAGGTGACCGTTAATGCCTGTGAGAACTCCCTGTATGGGCTATGATAACTCAGGTGACTGTTAAGGGCCTGTGAGACTTCCTGTATGGGCTATGATACTCAAGGTGACCGTTAAGGCCTGTGGGCCTCTTGTATAAATTAAGTTTCAGACTTTGCTGACTTTTTGTGACTTTTTGTAGGCACATCGATAGAAGACACCACTTGTACAGCCTGTCCACCAAAAACCTACCTAAACACAGAAAATCTAGAAAGCGCGTGTAAAAACTGTAGCACATGCTCAGACCCATCAGGGGAGACAATCGCTTGTTCACGTATTAAAGACACAGAGTGCAATGGTATGTCTGTCGTCTTAGCTGATAATGGTGATCCAATGTTATATTCACATCACTGGATTATGTATTCATTCTTTTGGTTCACAGAACTAGAATCACAAATGGTTTACAGAGAGAGATTCACAAAAAGTCTTTTATGGCCATGTGACTTTCAATGAAAAAATGTAATATTGATGATTTTTAAAAAAAACAAAATTTGTACAGTCCATGGTTATTAAACATGACGTAATTTTGTTTGAATTCTTTGTAAAAATTTCAAATACAGGATTATGATGCAGATTTCTTCTTGTTTTTCTTCTTCTCTGTTTTAATACAATTTCAATGAAGGTTTTCTTTATACAATTTACTTAGTAAGCCTGCTGATTGTAAATCAACAGAAAATTTTATTAACACATAAAGACAGCAGTACGTTTTTGTCTTTCAGATAAACCCACATATTTAGACGAGCAGAAGAACGGGGCCGCGTCACCAGGAGTGATTGTGGGAGCCGTTATCGGGGCGATGGCGGTGGTGGTGGCGGTGGTTATTGTGGTCGTCGTGTGTCACAGACAAGGTCGCCACATTCCCTGTCTCAAGGTCACACGGAGAGAAAGGTAAAGGTCAAGAAGGTAGAGGTCAGAGAAAGGTAGAGGTCAGAGAATGGTAGAGGTCAGAGAAAGGTAGAGGTCAGAGGAATGCTAAGGTCAGAGAAACAGGTAGAGGTCAGAGAAAGGTAGAGGTCAGAGAAAGGTGTAGGTCAGAGAATGGCCCTATAAGTACCACCGTCCAAACAATCTCCATCTGTTTAATTTGTTGATCAATTTAAGTCACCAAAGATGAAGTTGACATAAATAGCATATGGGTGTATCAATATGAGAGGATGTGTCGCATACATTCATGACCTATATATGACCATGACCTTTGACCTCAAGGTCAAAGGTATAATTGTAACTTGGATATATTTGGTATGTGGGTGTCTCACCATGAGAGGATGTATCACCATGGGAAGATGTGTTGGGTACATTATACCTGATGACCTTGTATGACTTGATCAAGGTCAAACTTGAAGGGTTTTTTTTATCATGGAATTCTGTTTGAGCCATACCTTCTTTGTTCAAGGTATAGTGATTCAAGTGAGACTTAAAATATGTGGGTGGCAGGGGGTATCCTTTGTGAGTTTTACTCAAAGTATTTCTAGTTTTAGTTGATGCTGATTTAGTGATTAATTTCCACTGCTTCTTTACATAAAGGTGTGAGGAATTACAAGAAATCAGCACACATAACGGACACACAAAAGTGGACCACGGAGAACAACAGGAAGTCGTGAGGCCATCAGAAAATGGACAGCATGAGTATGCTCTTATTTCACCCAACACCGAGAATTCACCAAGGAGAGGTAACTCAAATATTTATAAGGAGGATATGTATAAATATGGATGCATACATGTGATAAAATCCAATTGCCTATGCGTGAGGTTTTGCTGAGTGAAGTGTGAGATTGGGGGAATTTGGCGTGAGATTTTTTATACAGCGATGATATCATGTGAAAGAGGCCATTATAAAACTCTTAAGTAGTAGCTGTAACTTATTATTCATTACAATAACATTTATTATGTTTAAACTTATTAAATTTTCATGTAATTTCATGAAATTTTACCTTTATTCAGCGACTGTACATTTTTCGAATACAACGCGGTTTTTACTTTTTGTTTTTACGCCAAAAGCGTGAGATATCACATGTATGTGGATGAAAAGTGAAAAATTCAATTTAACATCTGTTAACTCAAACCCACGACATGTTAACTGACTGAGCAACCTAACGCAGCATACCTCCTAAATAACACTGAAATAATTACAGACCCTAAAGCGTGCTACTACCCCCACCTTGCACGAAACGAAACGATTCTTTGAACGGAACGCTGAACGATTTGCTACGAAACGCTGAACGGTTTGCACGAAACGCTGAACGGTTTGTACGAAACGCTTAACGATTGTACGGAACGCTGAACGGTTTGTACGGAACGATTTGCACGGTTCGCACGGAACGCTTTCCCTTTCTTGAACGGTTCGCACAAACGGTAGGCGGAGCCCGCACGCTTTGTGAATGGCGGTGATTGGTTTACATGAAACGGTAGGCTGGCCTGTACGCTTGGTTTATCTCAGCATGTATTAATTTTATGGGAGTGATTAAACAATAAAATCCAATACAGAATTTACCTTTAAATTAATAGAGATGGGAAGGAAATGTTTAGAATGACTAAACCTGATTCACTATTTGTGGTACCGTTTTAATGGTAATTGCAATTAGAAATGAAGAAAAAATAGTATAATACTATTGAAACAGTTTGTCAGCGCAACTCCTCTGAAACCGCTGAACAGATTATCGTGAAACTTTGTAGTGATGAAGAACATACTGTGTAGATGCGCATATACACAGGAAATTCCGATTCAATTTCTTTTCGGGGAATTATGCCCTTTTGAACTTAGAAATTTGGCAACATTTAAATATACTATTGAAACAGTTTGTCAGCGCAACTCCTCTGAAACCGCTTAACAGATTATCGTGAAACTTTGTAGTGATGAAGACATACTGTGTAGATGCGCATATACACATGAAATTCTGATTCAATTTTATTTCGGGAAATTATGCCCCTTCTAAACTTAGAAATTTGGCCACATTTAAAAATATACTATTGAAACAGTTTGACAGCGCGACTCCTCTGAAACCGCTTAACAGATTATCGTGAAACTTTGTAGTGATGAAGAACATACTGTGTAGATGCGCATATACACAGGAAATTCCGATTCAATTTTTTTCGGGAATTATGCCCCTTTTGAACTTAGAAATTTGGCCACAATTAAATATACTATTGAAACAGTTTGTCAGCGCAACTCCTCTGAAACGCCTGAACAGATTATCGTGAAACTTTGTAGTGATGAAGAACATACTGTGTAGATGCGCATATACACAGGAAATTCTGATTCATTTTTTTTTCGAGGATTTATGCCCCTTTGACCACTTCACCAATTAAATACTGAATGGAAGAAGGATAAAATTATTGTGATGTTTATGAAAAGATCTCTATCTTTATTTAAAAAAAAAAACCTGGATGGATATACCAAGGTGTGTGTGTTATGTGTGGATGATATACAAGGTGTGTGTGTGTGTGTGTGGATGGATATACAAGGTGTGTGCTGTGTGTGTGGATATACAAGGGTGTCGTGTGTGTGATGGATATACAAGGTGTGTGTGTGTGGATGGATATACAAGGTGTGTGTGTGTGTGGGATGGATATATACAAGGTGTGTGTTGTGTGGATGGATATACAAGGTGTTGTGGTTGTGTGGTATGGATATACAAGGTGTGTCTGTGTGTTGATTGGAGATATACAAGGGGTGTGTGTGGATGGATATACAAGGATTTGTGTGTGTGTGGATGGATATACAAGTGTGTGTGTGTTGATGGATATACAAGGTGTGTGTGGATGGATATACAAGGTGTGTGTGTGTGTGTGGTGTGTGGATGGATATACAAGGTGTGTGTGTGGTGTGTGGATGGATATACAAGGTGTCTTGTGTGTGTGGGATGGAATATCAAGGTGTGTCGTGTGTGTGGATGATATACAAGTGTGTGTGTGTGGATGGATATACAATGGTGTGTGTGTATGTATCGTGTGTGTGTGGATGGATATACAAGTGTGTGTGTGTGATGGATATACAAGGTGTGTGTTGTGGTGGTGATTACAAGGTGTGTGTGTGTGTCTGATGTGTGGATGGATATACAAGGTTTGTGTGTGTGTGTGTGTGTGGCATGGATGATTACAAGGTTGTGTGTGTGTGTGTGTTGGATGGATATACAAGGTGTGTGTGTGTGTGGATGGATATACAAGGTGTGGTGTGTGTGTTGGATGGATTATGACAAGGTGTGTGTGTGTGGATGGATATCGTGTGTATGAAGTCCACGATTTAGGGAATAACTACCTTCTCATTTGTGATTTGCGACCGTTAATGCTGACTTAACGGTTGCAAACTGAGTTTTACCGGCAACGCGTAAGCGGAATCACAAATGAGAAGGTAGTTATTCCCATTCTAATGCAATTTTGCTTGATGTTTACATTTGATTTGCTATTATGAAATGTTTTTGCTTGACGTTATGTTTTTGCTTCACAGCATTATGACGTCACAATCGAAAGCCTCCCATCTCGTTAATGCTCATTTAACCATCTCAAATCTCCGTGCATTAGCCAATCAAAATACATGTTACAAAACAATTGCATTAGAATAATGAATTGACTGTACAACTTATTTCTTTCGCCAGATAAACCGAGCCGTCGAACACAGGTTGAGAGAAGCTGGGAGGACCTAAGTCTCCTGTTACAGAAAGAGCTCCCCATTTCTGACTGGAAATTTGTCATCAGGGAATTATATGGTAAGTTAAAGAACTCTCAATCTTTAAAAGACAAAAATACTGTGAATGTTAACTAGTGTGAATGCCTCCAGGTTATTAGTTTTATGTACTAGATAAACTTCATTTATCTTTAAATTAACTCGATTCTGAAAATTCTACAGTATTTCTATCCACTAATAAAAATTTGAATGTCGCTTCTCGATCACTCATAAAAAACATTACCGTATACATTTCAGCCACAGTCAGGAAATCGGCTGATCGGATTTTAGAAGAACACGAGGCAAATCATCCGAGGAACGTGAAAGAACAAATTTACTGTTGCTTGAAAAGTTTTGGTGAATCAACAGATCTCTGCAAATACGATTTCCACAAACTGACTGACATTTTATGTAATCATGACTACAATGAACTGGCAGGGAAAATTCAGAAGGATGATCGTTTTCGTCCATTGTTACCAGGCGACAATAATACAGAACACGGTGATGTTCCACGGACCCAGTGATTTACTAGACATGCAGCGTGTGGAAGTTTGTTCAGAATGGACTCAAATTATCACAGCGTTGGACTGCAGCAAGAATTTCCAGCTCAGAATCCCAGAATTCCCTGCTCAGAGAATCCCAGAATTATTCCCTGCTCAGACTCCCAGAATTCCCTGCTCAGAATCCCAGAATTCCCTGCTCAGAGTCCCAGAATTCCATGCTCAGAATGTCGTAAGATTGTCATGGTTGCAGACTGTGTCAAGACTTCCCATTGTTTTATTACAATCCAAGCAAACTGAACAGCAAATAAAGTGTGTTGTAATCAATTCACTTCACATCGAACAGCAGACGTCACACGTCCAGTATGGATTTGATATTCATTAAGAGTGTCGTAATGAAGTTTTAAATGTGAGTGAATCCACACAGAGATTTGACAAGATTTGTATAAACCATGTTCCTTCAAAGAACTGCCAGTGAGAGTAATGAGTCTCCCCTTCTCATGTATCTGACATAACAAAATGGCTGTAGATCAGTTCTTAGGATGCCAGAATTTCATGCTACATATTGGTTCTGGTGTGTTGCTGTTAAGTTTGAATGGAAATAAGTACAAATTATGTAAATCTGGCTCAATGGTTAATATATAAGTACATACTTCTACATAGATTGCTAAATATACGTGATGATTTTATTACCGCATAATTTCATGAGAGCCATCACTCGCAAAATAAAATTACTTGTTTTATTTTCATATTGCTAAAATGCGTGTGAAAATCTCAATTAGCAGACAATTTGTGAATTTATGTTTTTGTAATTTGGCATCTGCGAGTTATTTCACAATATTTATAAGTAGCCGCGTAAAATTAGAGATCTACAGTTAACACTCTATTTTAGTACATACCTCAACCAATGAATCTCAATCATTTTAAAATGGATCCCTATAACTTTCTATTTACAATATAATTTCAGGACTTATGATAAAAGAATCTCAGCTAATGTTTCAGATTTTGGAAGTTATTATGAAAATACGAAAGTTAAATGTATAAGATTTACAAACATTTGAAGTAGAAAAAGTCACTGTTTGTATAGAAAGAGCTAGAGGCCATGTATCATGACAATTGCTGTATGTTTTATTGAATTATTGCTCTATCTTAACTTACATTCCGTGCTAATTATAAGTATGGAAAATGTTTAACAAGCCAGATGTATGAACTAAGTACTAAGAGGTCACACAATGCCACACTTACCTTTTCTTACTGGTATATTCTGTTGCTTTGATATAAAAATCTTTTACTAGCAAAGATCCTCAACAAATAGAACTAGTTCAGTATTGATGGGCATGAATACATGTGTTCCGAATTCCCAATAATACAGGGATCTTTCATATTGTTGGTCATTACGAATAATATATATATGTATATAATGCTTTAAGTTTGTTCATTACAGAGCATATTATCATTGATGTAAATTATTTATTACCATTTTACATATCACTCCAATTCTTGATCTCGATCCATGAGAATTGCATGAGGTTGTTTATTTTTTTTTTGTTTATCCAGTGTTTTTCCCCCGTTTGTTGTATTTGTTATTATATAATGTAATTTATCGGTGTTGTGTATTATAGGCTACGGTTTTTTAGGATTAAGTCGTTGATGTGATTTACAAATGTATGCTAGTCATTGAAGCTCAACAAAGCATTCAGAGAATGTAAAGAGAAACATGGACGCCACTTTTTGATCTGTGATTAAATCTTATTTATGTAAATTATATTTGAAATCTCTGTTAAGGACCCTCTCTACACTGCTTATAAAAGAGCTATGCCTAGTAATTTTAAGCAATTAGAGTTATTTGCCCGTAGATTTAAATTGAAATATACAGTAATATTGTGGGTATTACCAATTCTTAATCAGTTCAAGCATTTGTAACTTATGTTAATAGGTAAAGATAGTTAACTGAACTCTTTATTTGCATGTTTTGTTTTCATTCAAGCGAGCAATGGTGATTTCTTTTCATCAATACTTCATTTATCTTTGAACATTTTTCCAGGGGAATTGCCCGTACCATATATCAAATTTAAAAATACTTAGATAAACTTAATATTAACGTTACACCTTTAATAATGTGATTCAATTTTCTCAGTGTCTAAAAAAAATTTCATTATACACTGTAGTATAGAGGGTCCTTAAATTGCTATGCACTGCTCATCATGTATTTAATAATATAGTCAATGGGTTTGTTAATTAAATTTTGATTTGGGATGAAGTTGGTGCAATGATGACCTCAGCTGTTGATTGTACACCAGTGAGTCAATTTGTAGTTTCTCTCTCTTTATAGTCACGGTCGATATGAGCTGAAATTAATTCAGGGTAAACAAGTGGAGCATAGACAGGGGGTGATTTGAACTGATTTCCCCCTTCATTACCGGTATTGTATATTTGATAATTTAATTTGTGGTTTTTTTTTTTAAAATACCATATGTGCATTTTGTGTGATTCGTTGTGTTTTCAAATTGCATATTCATGAAAAAGTGTTAATTTTCTTTCTTTCTTTTTGTAGGTTTTTTGTTTGTTTTTTTCTTCTAATGTGTAAGGTTGTGTTACGTTTTTGGTTTTTAAAGAGGAATATTGACGTTCATTGATCCTCTTACAGTGAACATTACAAAATGCAAGATTATTATATGATATCCTTTAATTTCAATCTGTACATCCACTTTTAATCGGGACAATACTTTAAGTTGTGATTTACTAAATCAGTAAATGATTAACTAGTTTGCATTGGTTAAATTTAGCAAGCAAGATATTCTTAAAATAAATACAAGACTTTAGAGACTGGACTGGTTTGTGACAAAAAACATTTGCAACAATTTTCATGCAAGCCTCGCGAAAATTCTCTTACACGTGATTAAAAGTTGGTTCACAATATTTTTCGTAAATAATCACTGTATATAGTAAGTTGTCTAATTTAAATACCATAAGATGGATATAGCTCTGTAATTTAGATGTTTAAATTATTTATACCGTGCTGTCTTAATTCCCACGCACAATAAACTTCAGGGTATAACTAAGCTATTGGAGATTCACTTTGTCACAATCTATATAAATAAGATCACAGCAGATTTTTATATTGATTGTTATTAGGAATGCATGTACTGTTTGAAATCACCTATTTTTTTCTACCGATAAATGTTTTTGAAATCCTTTTCATTATGTAAGTATTGCCTCATTATTTAGTTAGTGTCAAATCGATAGAGTTCAAACTCTGTATATGAATGAAGCTCCATTTTGTATTATTTACTGTCTTATATACTGTAAATGTGTTATATTTGGCTGGTACAATATTTAGCGTAAATTCACTTTTAAAAGTTACATATAGCGTAGATTTGATTTAGCTTTGTAAATATGCTACATAGATACATGTACATATCTACATAGATACATGTACATATATATTCACAATACATTTAGCGATGTAGTTGATTTAGCAATTCCTGCTTTACGTAAAAGGCGCTAAAATTAACACACAGCCAAATGTAACATATTTACAGTATATATATATGTGCTATTTTTTGCATTGATCATTTAATGATCAGTATAGTCCCAGAATGCATGACATATCACCATCTCCAGTATTCAAGAATTTGATAATTAAAATTTTGTTTCAATTAAATACTGTTTATATAAACCAGTGATTTAACACATGTTTGTTTTCATATTTATCTGCGTTGCCAAGTGAAGATTCTTAATTTGGACTGACTTTATGAACTTCATTGGAGTCTTGACTGCCAACATTCAATAAATGCCTGAAAATCTTTGTTGTGGCATAGTTAACCCCCCACCCCACCCCCCGCAAACGAAGTTTGGGGGGGTATATAGGTTTCACCCTGTCTGTCTGTCCATCTTCTGTCCGAAGTACGTTGTCCACAACTCCTCTTAAGGGGGATATTAATAGACAAGCTAAAAATAATCTATCATTGAATTTTCTCATTTCTTTCATATATCTATATTGAAGTGTCCTTCACAATATGTGGAAGTTTCGTCATGGGAAGCTAGACAAATAAGGGAGACAATCAGGTCTGAATTACCTCCCTTACTTAACAATGTCTAATTTCTATGTAATGATATATAGAGGCCTGCTGAAAAAATTATTTGAATAATTTTTATTGAATTTTTAAACAGGAATGTTCAAAATATCCCAGTATTAAATATCGATTTTGAAAGAATTTTATGTTTGGCAATTTGCCATTTTTTTTTTAAATATTAGGAAAACCCTCCAAAATGAACAAAAAATGCTCTTTGCAAAAGCTTTTTTCTCAGTACATAATTCATATTTTCTTAAAACCCGTCATTGATTTTTTTAAAATTGTGTGTAGTAAAAGATACCAAGCCACTCACCTTTTCGTGAAAATATGAACTATTGAAGCTAGATTAATTATTGAATAAATTTGTTTGTTTTTAGTGGTACAAGAATAAAATTTGTTAACATCTCACACACAGTCTTTGTAAGTCAGGATTTTCAATATAACAATTAAAAATCATAAACACTGGCTATGAGATGTTCAATCATATTCATTTATTTATAAATTGATAAAAACTCTCCAAAATAATGTTACAGGTGAAAAATTGTAGGGTGTGTAGGGGGGGGAGTGAGCAAGTGGAAAGAATGCAACCATGCAGTTTCTGAATTCGATTTACCAATACCATATAAAATACCAGAATTTCTATTCATGGCAGTTGATAGAATAAAGTTCAGGTATCGGGAAATCTTAAAATATATAAAATAAAGGAGAAAAAAAATGTTCATTACATAATTATTTAAATTGAATATTCAACAGAATGCAGAGCACAGTTCATATTTCCAGAGTTGTCGATTTTATAAAAAGAGCCCGATCACAGATATGTTATTCATAAGCTATTAAATTAACCTCCTTAATGAAGGAAAGATGTTTAGGTTCTATAAATTATATGCAAGACTTGAAAGCAGAAATATGATTTTACATTGAAAAATAGCTTGCGCTTGGCGTGGCATTGTGACGTCACAATCAATATTACGTCATAGTGGTTTATCACGTGACGTACTATTTTACATCCCCTTAAATGACTCGCAGAATTTTAATGAAACTGTGGAGTTATAGATTACATAATGGAGATGTGCATATTATCCAGGAATTTTATTTTGGACGATTTATGTACAAGATATGAATGTTTGGACTTGGGCATTTTTCACCAATGTATGCATCAGTGCATTGTCCGCAACTCCTCCTAAATGACTTGCAGGATTTTTATGAAACTTGTGGAATGTTATATTACATAATGAAGATGTGCATATTATTATACCCCCGCCAACAAGTTTGGGGGGTATATAGGAATCACTCTGTCTGTCCGTCCGTCTGTCTGTGCAGATTCGTGTCCGGGCCATAACTTCTTTGTTCTTTGAGGTAGGCATACCATATTTGGCAGATGGGTGTATCACTATGAGACGATGTGGTCGCGTATATGAATGACCTCTGTATGACCTTGACTTTTCACCTCAAGGTCAAAAATTATCAGTTTTTTAACATGAATTCGTGTCCGGGCCATAACTTCTTTTGTTCTTTGCCATAGACATCCTGTATTTGGCACATGTATGCATCACCATGAGACGATGTGTCATGTACTCAGTTTGTCTGTCTGTCTGTCCGTCTGTCAGTGCAGATTCGGTCCGGGCCATAACTCCTTTGTTCTTTTAGGTAGGCATTACCATACTTGGGCACATGGGTGTATCACTATGAGACGATGTGTCGGGTATATTTGATGACCTCTGTATGACCTTGACCTTTGACCTTAAGGTCAAAATTTTCAGTTTTTTAATATGAATTTGGTGCCGGGCATAACTTCTTTGTTCTTTGCCATATGCATCCTGTATTGGCACATGGATGCATCCACCATGAGACGATGTGCATGTACTCTGTTCGTCTGCGTGTGATGATTCGTGTCTAGGCCATAACTTCTTTGTTCTTTGACATATGCATACCAATACTAGCATATGGATGTATCAATATAGAGGATGTATTGCATACATTCATTGACCTATATATGACCTTTGAGCATATGACCTTGACTTTGACCTCAAGGTCAAAGGTATAAGTCTTCTCTCACATGGATTATATTTGGACTGTGAGTGTATCACCATGAAAAGATGTGTCACTTACATTCATGATCTCTGTATAAACCTTGACCTTGATCTCAAGGTCAAACTTATAGGTTTTTAAGCATACATTTGTGTCCGGGCCATATCTTCTTTGTTCAAGCTTCAGTGATCAAGTAAGTGTAAAGATATGTGGGTGGCGGGGGTATCCTTTGTGAGTTTTACTTCACAGTATTTCTAGTTTTGGACAATTTATGTAGAAGACAAGTCCTTGACTTGGGCATTTTTCACCAATATATGCACGATACATGTATGCATATTGTCGGGACAGGAGGATCCAATTATTTTCCTTCAAATTAATGATGTAGTGATAAATGGAATATTGCTAGATAAGATAAATAATGGAGAGTTGACAATGGAAAAGCTGAAATCGTTCCAATTTGCATAAAGTGCAGTGGTCAGTTTGCCATGAATTTCAACATCTTATTCCTATCAAAGATCTTAATACATGGAGGAAGCAGATATGAAAAGATTCAGAAATGTCTTTATTCAAAGTTCACTAGCTGGGATATTTGAATATTCAGAGAATGAAATAAACTGATTAAAACACTACGATGTATCTAATAGTTGGAGAGAATTTTTCCCCCTGCATATGTCAAAGCTCTAAATACATCCTGCCTCATAAGACACACTACCGATGTATCAAATTGTTGGAGAGATTTTTAGGTCATCTGAGTAAACTCAGGTGACCTAGGCAATTGGTTTTCGTCCGTCGTGCGTCGTCCGTTAACAATTGAACATTTTTAACTTCTTCTTGATACCACCAGTCCAATTCTTTTCAAATTTGGTATGAAGCATCTTTGGGACAAGGGGCACATAAATTGTTAATATTTCAGGTCTTTGCACCCTTGGGGCGGGGCAAAAAATTGCCCAAAAGTGACCAATTTTCAAAAATCTTCTTTACAATCCACACATGTCTGAGAGAAACCAAATGCTTTGTGATGTAGAGCAGGAAGGCCTTACCAAAATTGTAAATTTGGTGATCCCTGGTTAGGGGTTTCTGAACCCAGGGTGGGCCAAATTTGGTATAATATCCGTCAACAATTGAACATTTTAACTTCTTTGATAACCACCAGTCCAATTCTTTTCAAATTTGGAATGAAGCATCTTTGGGACAAGGGGCACATAATTGTAAATTTCAGCGTCTCTGCACTCCTGAGGCCTTGGGGGCGGCAAAAACTGCCCCAAAGTGACCAATTTTCAAAAATCTTCTTTACAACCGCACATGTGATGTCTGAGAGATAACCAAAATGCATAGTGATGTAGAACATGGAAGGCTTTTAAACAATGGTAATTGGTGATCCC
Organism: Ostrea lurida; assembly: GCA_903981925.1. Classification (NCBI taxonomy): domain Eukaryota; kingdom Metazoa; phylum Mollusca; class Bivalvia; order Ostreida; family Ostreidae; genus Ostrea; species Ostrea lurida. The sequence goes on from CAJDSM010016229.1 coordinate 16,356, forward strand.
CGGGGTAGGGGTTATGACCCCAGGGGTGGGGTACCAAACAGTGGTACTATAATGTTTTATATAGTAGAAACACTTTTTCAATGCTTATCTATATTAATGTGAAACTAAATGAATATATAGAGCAGGGAGCCTTTTATTATAATTATACCCCCCCTGCAAACAAGTTGGAGGGGGGTGGGTGGGTTGTTACTGGAATCGGGTTGTCTGTCCATCCGTCTGTAGACAGATATAGTTTACCCAGACTTTAAGTGTTAGCTTCAGCCATATGTTGCATATGGTCTAGCTACCCATGGGGCAAAGGTGTTTCCTATTGAATTTGGGTCAAAAGGGCAAAGGTCAAGCACACTGGACATCGAGTAAAGATATTGTGTCTGGGCTTAAGAGCATATTCATTCTTGCCTAGAGTCACTGTATCCATACATATGGAGTACTCATAGGATGAATATAGTTCCTTTTTAGAATTTGGGGGTCAATAAGGTCCAAGTCAAGTGCACTTGACATCAAAGTAGCAATATGGTTTCCCGGCCGGGGGTTTAGAGATTAATCCTTTTCTACCTAGTCACTATAATCCATACCATATTACTACTCATGAGAGACGAAGATGTTCTATTATTCGAATTTGGGTCCAAAGATCAGCTCAAATGGACATTAAAATAGTGGTTTTCATTTAAATCTTTGAACAATTCTGTGAGATTGAAATTGATAATCGTTCTTGTGTATATGAAGGACTATATGCTATATTTGGAAAGATGTTAACAGTAAATAAAAGACTCCATATTGAGACTTAGGAAATGCAAATATGCAGACTCCCTGTGTTGGCTATGATAGCCATGTGCCGTCAAGGCCCATGGGCCTCTTGTTTTCCTATGTCAAAGCTTTACGTCCTGCCTCATAAGAATATACATGCAGATCAGCTGAATCGAACATATTTTATTGTCAAGATTGTACAGACAAAAGATTAGCACAAGTTCTTTTAAAAACTTGGAACGTCCTTTCTTATACACTCAGCTAATTTAAAACACCATTTGTACTTGGGAATATATATATATACCAACAGGCTGTTATGATAAAATTATAAAGTTTGATTACCTAATTGTCTATCTTTCATTGTACATTGTAATTTATTGTTTTGTTTTGTTTTGTGGGTGTGTTTGGTATTTACATTGATTCTAGGTGCAACAGATTTTGGCACTTACCCAAATACCTATGGAATAACTGTATACCGTGCAACAGGCTGTTGGAGTAAAATATGGCATGTGATATAAGTGATCACAAATTTTATACAAATCCTTACAAGAAAAGAAAAAAAAAAAATTCTTGGCAGCGGTGGGATTCGAACCCACGCCTCCGAAGAGACTGGTGCCTTAAACCAGCGCCTTAGACCGCTCGGCCACGCTACCTTGTATCTTCAGAAAATAAGAATCAAACAATTTATTAAAATTATTCTATTGCTTTTAATTAATGACATTTATAGTCTAGGTATATAATTATTGACAAGGGGGAAAAACGTATGTGCGAACTGTAGAATGGACACAAGTAGAATTAACAATCTTCAAACGGAAGTAAACAGACTGGCAATCCCATTAAATGCATTGCCAGTCTGTAAATCATGCATGCAAGTTGTAGCTGAACTAATGTTGCCCTCTCCTTTTTTACCGGATGATTAGGTTGGCGTTCGATTTCCTTGACGTCACAAATGATACAGCGGCGAATTCAGACTGTTTTCACGTTCGTCCGCGCAGCGCGGACGAACGTGAAAACAGTCTTAAATTCAATACGCGGTTGCATGGATAACAAGTCCACACTTCACTCCACTATTTGCAAAATACATATGACATTTCAACACACCGTAGAGTGACGCTAAGAGTTTATCTACAGCCACAGTACACACAGCAGTACATTTGTGCTTATATTGTAGACTATATGCTTCCCTTGCCGCCCAGGAAAAACCATAAATAAAAACTGTACACATTTTTTTGTGTGTGTATTGAAAAACTATGGAAACCTGTAATTCCGCAGCAAATGTGAGGTCAACAGATTGATTGGGGGACTCATTCTCAAAAAACCTAGTAGTATTAATATATTTATAAATAATATATATATAGGTTACTCTCGGTATCTCGAACTCTGATATATCGAACACTCCGGATATGTCGAATTGAGTTGGCGGTCCCGGCCGTATTTACTATATGAATGATTTCAAAATACCTCGGATATCTCAAACACAGTAATCTCGAACACTCCGGTTATTTTTTAGTCCAAGCACAAATTTTACCTGGTTTATGTCGAACTCAGACTAATTTTCCGGTCTGCCGAACATAAGCAAAATCTGTTGATTAGCTCTCTAATTGATGAGACATTAATTGATATACGGTTTGGGTATACACCTGCTCGGGCACGTGCAATTAGCTGACCTTGCATAAACATATTCACAGCCCGCGCGTTGTGTAAGTGTGTTTATAATAAATCCACGCTACACACTCATA
>CAJDSM010016229.1:20414-40897 GCA_903981925.1 Ostrea lurida
TCATTGGCTAATACCAAATACACAACAATACAACTTTTTAGCCACACTTAATTTTCATGGCTAATACCAAATACACAACAATACCACTTTTAGCACTAAATTTCGACTCGCACATTTAGTTAACAATATGTAGTAAGGACAACTATTTCTTGTTATACTGTCGTAATGTGAGAAATAAAAATAACCAATGTGGGCATCAGGTGCAATGAGACCTGTAGTGTACGGGGGGGTGTTGTAAATGGGGTGGGGAAACAAACTGTACAGGATCTGGAGCAGCCTATGAAATACATATAATTCAAACAGGATATGCTCAACATCTTGCAATAAGGATGAACAACACAGGATAAGGAGCATTTCATCAAGTTTAATGTCATATATTTACATTCACTGAATCTTTTCTCTTATATTTCCTTTGAAACTGACATTGCATTTATCATCAAATAAATGCATGTTTGTTGCAAACCAGTTGGATCATATTTTAGTGCTTAAATCTAGTTTATATGTTTAGAAAATGCATAAAAATATAAACAATAAAATGTTTCTTTGTAGGTTCATTGATGATGAAGGAAACTATCATTGCAGAAAACATTTTCATACCCCGCTAACACGGGTTATGAATTTTTTCTGCAATGCTAGTCTCCTTCATCACCCAATAAACCAACAAAGAAAGCATTTTATTGTTTAATTGAAAGTCTCAGAAATGTGAGCCTATGCTCACTAGTGATACCCCCGCTCTAAGCCTATTAAAACTGTCAATATAGTTGTACATATTTTCAGGTCCTCGTCATACTGGAAGTATATGTCTGATGAATCTGAAAATGCATCCCACGATACACCATACCTATATTAAGCTTCAAGCAAAATACCAGTAGCCTGTGATACATAGTTGCTGAGAATTATGTTACGAAAAATGTTGTATATGGGTACTATATATGAAAAATTCTAAGTTCTTGGCAAACAGGAAATATATGTCCAACGAATCTAAAAATCCATTCCATAATACATCATACCTATAAATAAAGCTTCATGCAAAATATCAGTAGCCTGTGATACAAAGTTGCTGAGAAATATGTGACGAAAAGGTAGGACGGAATGACGAACTGACAGAAAGGGGTAAGGTAAAACAATATACCCCCCTCTCCTTCGGAGCGGGGATATAATAAATGGAATACATAACTTCATTAAATATATATTTTATTGTAATTAAATGAGATTACAAAAAGATGCATGTATACACAGTATCACAGTTTTCCTAGATAGGGGACATTTACATAGCAAGTGAGGCGTGTTACACAGTGAGGTGTGCATGTTTTTTGTTGTCAAAACTGAAATGACAGAACCATTGAATGTACATGCAGTAAAATACAGTTCTACCAAACACACCAATAATGAATTCATATGTACATCAAAGTCATTTACATTCCCTGAAGTTTTAAAACATAAAAATTTATAACAAATTTCATTAAGAATGGATCATAATTCTTTGTCCCCAGCACTTCGCTATGAGCGTGCTTTACGGTATACAGATGACAGAGGTTTGACAGAGCGTACTGTATACAATGCTCTGTTGACGGTTACACTGTAGCTTGGATGACTAGACATAACATTAGGTGGTCTCATAACAGGTTTCATAAATACTACAGACACCAGTGGTGGCCCTGTATAGAAATCTTTGAGGGATTAGTTGTTTAGATGACAGCACTAAAGACATCAGTGGTGACCTTCTATAGAAATCTTTGAGGGATTAGTTGTTAAGATGACATGACAGTACTGTAGACATAAGTGGTGACCATGTGAAGAAATCCTTGACAGATTAGTGACCAGTATATCAATGTTAAGCCGACAGTTCTAGAGACATCAGCGGCGGCCATTTCTAAATATCCTTGAGGGATCACTGACAGGCGTATGAGTAAGACGATAGCGAGTCCCATCGATAAACTCCTCTGAAGGTTTTCGGTGTCTCCTCCGACTAACTAGAGACCTGTGTGCCTACAAATAAAGATAACAAAACTTAATTAATTTTGTTTTTTTCCATAGTGTAATTTTACAAAATACATTCTGACTACCAAAATGCACTTGACGTGAAGACTCATCTGAAAACAATTTCTAATCATAACTGTAAACCAACTTTTGTATTCGCAGCTACTTTATTTCGCGATTCACCCATGGTAAATTGGTTCGCAGCAAGTAGTTTTCGCGTTCTCTAACCTTTCTCATTTATATGACAAACATTCAAGGACTGGATATTCATGATGATAAGGTTCTTGCCAATCTCGCGAAATTTTCTTGCACACGAATAGAAAATGGTTTACAGTACTGTAAAATCTGATTTTCTAACTTTTGACACGGACTTAATTTAGCAGATGATAACTCCCCCTTTTGTCTGTCATAATGCATGCCCCTGTTGGCGGTGTACTTGATTTAGTGGAGGAAATCTTCCGCCAAAATCCCTAATATAAATCCACAGCTAAATTTAAAACGTTTACAGTATTCTTGTATGTGTAAGAGAATATTCTGCCTGACCTGTGTCTTGTATGTGTGGAAGATTGGGGAGAATTTCGTGCCTGACCTGTGACTTGTATTGTGGATAATTGGAGGAGAATTTCTGCCTGACCTGTGCTGTATGTGTGGAATATTGGGGAAATTTCTGCTGACCTGTGACTTGTATGTGTGGAATATTGGGAGAATTTCTGCCTGACCTGTGACTTGTATGTGTGGGAGATATTGGGGAATTTTCTGCCTGACCTGTGATTGTATGTGGGAATATTGGGGAGAATTTCTGCCTGACCTGTGACTTGTATGTGTGGGAATATTGGGAGAATTTCTGCTGACTGTGACTTGTATGGTGGGAATATTGGGGAGAATTTCTGCCTGACCTGTGACTTGTATGTGTGGGAATATTGGGGAGAATTTCTGCCTTGACCTGTGTGTATGTGTGGGAATATGGGAGAATTTCTGGACCTGTTCTTGTATGTGTGGGAATATTGGGGAGAATTTCTGCCTGACCTGTGATCTTGTATGTGTGGGAATATTGGGGAGAATTTCTGCCTGACCTGTGATTGTATGTGTGGGAATAATTGGGGAGAATTTCTGCCTGACTATGTCTTGTATGTGTGGAATATTGGGAGAATTCTGTCTGACCTGTGCTTGTATGTGTGGAAATATTGGGGAGAATTTCTGCACTGACCTGTGACTTGTATGTGTGGGAATATTGGGGAGAATTTCTGCCTGATCGTGACTTGTATGTGTGGGAATATTGGGGAGAATTTCTGCCTGACCTATTCTTGTATGTGTGGGAATATTGGGAGAATTCTGCTGACCATGTCTTGTATGTGTGGGAATATTGGGGAGAATTTCTGCTGACTGTGACTTGTTGTGTGGAATATTGGGGAGAATTTCTGCCTGACCTGTGACTTGTGATGTGGGGAATATTGGGGAGAATTTCTGCGCTGACTCTTGACTTGATGTGTGGGAATATGGGGAGAATTTCTGCCTGACCTATGTCTTGTAGTGTGGATATTGGGGAGAATTCTGCCTGACCAGTGTCTTGTATGTGTGGGAAATTTGGGGAGAATTTCTGCCTGACCTGTGACTTGCATGTGTGGGAATATTGGGAGAATTTCTGCTGACCTGTGACTTGTATGTGTGGAATATTGGGGAGAATTTCTGTCTGACTGTGACTTGTATGTGTGGGAATATTGGGGAGAATTTCTGCCTGACCAGTGTCTTGTATGTGTGGGAATATTGGGGAGAATTTCTGCCTGACCAGTGTCTTGTATGTGTGGGAATATTGGGGAGAATTTCTGCCTGACCTGTGACTTGCATGTGTGGGAATATTGGGAGAAATTTCTGCCTGACCTGTGACTTGTATGTGTGGGAATATTGGGAGAATTTCTGCCTGACCTGTGATTTGTATGTGTGGGAATATTGGGGAGAATTTTCTGCCTGACCTGTGACTTGTATGTGTGGAATATTGGGGAGAATTTCTGTCTGACCTGTGACTTGTATGTGTGGGAATATTGGGGAGAATTTCTGCCTGTCCTGTGTCTTGTATGTGTGGGAATATTGGGGAGAATTCTGCCTGACCTGTGACTTGTATGTGTGGGAATATTGGGGAGAATTTCTGTCTGACTGTGACTTGTATGTGTGGGAATATTGGGAGAATTTCTGCGCTGACCTGTGTCTTGTATGTGTGGGAATATTGGGGAGAATTTCTGCCTGACCTGTGTCTTGTATGGTGGAATATGGGGAGAAATTCTGCCTGACCTGTGTCTTCGTACTGAGGGAATAGGAACAGCTGTTTTCTGGGTATTGTTAGGATTCTCTGTGTAGCCACTCGAACACTCCTCCCTGCCTTGTTGTAAGGGTTATCATTCAGATCTTCACAGGACCCCAGCAGTCCGTCCATCTGAAAGTTTATAAAATGGTCACCTGTTGACAGTTTTTGCCCCCCCCCCCCCAAGGTCCAGGGGTGCAAGAGTTCTGAAAATTTACAATTTATGTCCCCTTTGTCCCCAAGATCTTTCATGCCAAATTTGAAAAGTTATCAAGAAGTTAAAAATGTTCACTTGTTAACTCACAACACACAGTGATATCCAATGAAGAGCAATTGCAGTTCACTCAGTGACCCATTTATACTGATTCAGAAGCAGTAAATCAGCCATGTTGTGACATCATATATTATTGGCACACCTTAATTCTAAATATTGGCAGTGCGCCAGATTTTGTACACACCAGACTTACCTCAGTCATCAGCTCTGTAAAAGACTTGCAGCAAGCGGACTTCAGCAAAACGTACACCAAAGCATTATTGAAATACGCACCAGTTTTCTTGACCACAAAACGGGTGCCTGTAAAATACAAAGAGCTGTTTGTCTATAGAATTGTTTCTCTGCCAGTGGAAATTCATTTTTTTGATATTTTCTGTGGAATCATTAAAATTCGTGGTGGCTCAATTTTCGTGCAATTCGTGGGTATACCTTTCATCCACGAATTTACATCCTCAAAGAATAAAGACATTCCAGAGTTATCTTTCTTACAATAAAATAAATCCACAAATTTATGTCTCCACTAACCCGTAAAAACTCAGCAATCCACGAAAATTGGCTCCCAGGAATTTGAATGATTTTACAGTATATTTTTTAATCTTTGATCACAGTTGAAATGATTGCCATTTAAACTATGGTGTGTATTGTGCATATGAATCATAATCAACAGAAAGCAAAGCAAAATGCAAATACAAAATATACAGTTTCAATTTTGAAAAAAAAAAAAAAGAAGCAACATTGAGGGTATGAACTGCTACACTAATCGACAGTGTTCTGTTTCTGTTATAAGTACAATGAGAAATTCTCACCTGGTTCTAGCGTTGTTGAAACAACAAACATATCGCTGTTGTTCGAATCTCCCCCCTCTAATGATAAATGCTGCATGGATTCACTCAACTTTTGACTTTCGTCTTGATCCAATTGACAGCTGTGCTCACACTGTACTGTTTCCAAAACAAAATAATACAACATTGGAGATTGGTTTTACAATACTGTAAAACGAGAATATTTGGTGCATACAAATTTTTAAATTAGCACAATCAGCAATGAAAACCTTTTGGCGCAAACTTATTTTAGCGCTACGATACCACTTGGTCAATGATTTTATGTCAATGAAAATGTTTTAGTGCACCATTTAATTTAGCGCAATCGTATGTCTGCGCCAAAATAAATAGTGCACTGAATATTCTCATTTTACTGTACACAATTAATGTCTGTCTGCAGCAGAAATCTACTTTTCAACTATCATTTATTTATCTTTAACATCAACAATAACATTATAAGCAATGCATACTGTACAGTCCCTGAAACGTTCTACTTTACCACACGCATGGTGACCGCATGCAGAATGAATGGTGACTGCACGCTGACCACAATTTGGTGAACGGTGAACGCATGGTGACCGCACGCAGAATGAATGGTGACTGTATGCTGACCACAATTTGGTGAACGGTGAACGCATGGTGACCGCACGCTGAACAATGGATGAAAAATGACTAAACGCACGGTGACCGCACGCTGACCGCACGGAAAAATGGTAAAGTAGAATGTCTCAGGGACTGTGTAACTTGTAAGCAGTACCTGATTATATACAATTTTAACTGTTTTCTTTGTGAAAACCATTCGAATGTATTAATTTTCCTGCAACTTACAACTGGGTGTAAATTTCTTAGTTCATGAAAAATGGAAGGTCAGTGGGCAGAGAATAATGGAAAGCCATGTATATTTAAATTTCTGTTTGGCAGTTAGAATGATTGAAAGGAAGTACCACAAATTTAGACCNTTTCTGTTGGAAGTTAGATTGATTGAAAGGAAGTACCACAAATTTAGACCTGTGCTTAGTGCTCAGGGCAATAACAGTGAGGGTTCTTTAGCGTGCCAACACCGGCCGTGACATAGCACCTCTGCATTTAAATAGATAGCGATTGCCCTTCACCAAACGCTTGGCATTTAGAAGTGAAAATCACAGGTCTTTCGGATATGACCTTAAGGGCACAGGTCCCATGTCACGGCAGACGTTGGCAAACTAAAGAACCCTCACTGCTAGTCTGTTACGACCTTATGTTTGAATTTGTAATACTTCACCTACAACTGGTGACGTCTCAATATGAGTGAAAAATTCTCGACAGTAAAACAAATAAATAATCAATCAGCACACTGCACAAGCTTACTCATTTTTCAGGACGATGAATCCAACTTACATTGAGACTTTGGGACTGTGTGAACCATTAATACTTTAGGCTTGCCGTTGAACTCTTCACATTGTGACATCATTTCCTGTAGCTCCTGAATGGTCATCATTGTCATGGGATCTTTATCCCCAGCTTTCCCATAGATGTTTTTTGGATCAGATCCAACAGACACGCAGATTACAAGAAATGAAGAGTATTGAGTGTGATCAGGCTTTTTCATTTCCTGTAGTATTTTATCTTTCATCATCTGAAATATGGTGTCAGGTAAATATTAATTTTAATCTAGCAATGGCTACCTCTCCTCCATACTTCAACAAGCTAACGGTGATCACTTGTCAAGCAGATTCTGAAATAGAAATTATTTGGTAAAACTGCTAGTAATTTACATAATGCTTTTTAATTTAAAGTCCTCATAGTACTTGTATATTTAAAACCAGAGGAGCTCATTCTAGTCGACACTAGTTTTGTAACCTACCTCGGTTGTTCCACTGTTTCTGGGATAGTTGACGCATTTGAAGCCGCAGAGTTTCAAGGTCTGCCGTATCAACGTCTTCCCAGCATCCACCATACCATAACACTCTCCAACACTACAGAAGCCGTTCGGAATATTGTCCATTATCAGACATACACCACGCTTGTCTTTGTTTCCTGTCATGGGGTACATCTGGATGAAAGATTCACATATTCATTATATATTTTTGTGAGTGAATGGCAAATCAACAAAATGATTGGCAAAAAATTAAATAAATAAATTACCCCCCCCCCCTCGCCAAAAAATAAATAAAAAAATTTTGAAAAAGCAAATCAACCCCCCCACCGCCCCCAGAATAAAAAGAAAACAACATGCTGCTTCATATGTACAAGGAAATTTCTTTAAAATTTGATGCACAACACAGACACCACTGCTTAATCCAAGTTTCTATGACTCACATCAAGAAAACAAAATCTCCAAACTTCCCCTGACCCCCTTCCCCCTAGTCTAGTAGTATACATACTGTTACTGCCTGGACGTATAAAATGTTGGGGTCTCAATGCTTCACATGACAATTACTGCAAAGGGCTTTAATTTCGCTGGGCTAACATTTTGTGATTTTTATCTTTCGGTACTTCGTGAGGGTTTAAAATTCACAGAAAGTAAAGAGACTGAATTGGAATCATACAAGCAAATACACTAAACAGCACATTGCGATGGTTTTATTTTCGCGATCGTTAATGTAATCGTGAATATAGCGAAAATAAAACCCACGCGAATATTTCCCCCTTTACAGTATCAAAGTTATATTATTGTAAACTCAAATGATTAATATATTGCTCATCCAATCCAGTCGCATTGTTACCAGTAACAAAATCAAATTACTACTACAAAATAAGATAAGCCTTACATTTTCACCATGAAGTCGTTTTATCTCCATCACAAAGTTGGGATCTGTTGACCTCAGCGTTTCCTTTAACCTGGTCAGGTCTATCTCATGTATCCATTTCACTACAATACAGAAGACGGAACATGATTATTACTACATAACAATCAACATACGACTAATACAGAAGTCACGATTACTACATACAACCAACATACGACTAATACAGAAGTCATATCACGATTACTACATACAACCAACATACGAGTGGGCACTGAGACTGAATGTTAACCTCAAATTACCCAGAATCTAAGGCCAAAAAAGTACTCGTTTGTTTCCTGTTACCCAATTGACCTGGACTGGAAACTGTCAACCACAAGGGCCTCTTATCCACACTGTTCTCTATCACATGTATCTAAAACTAGGTATTTTTATATTGTATGTGATAGCGGATAAGAGGCCCCTCAGTGTGTGTCAACTTGGAATTTTCCTGTCCGAAATCATGAAGAACTAGAAATACTGTGAGTAACTCACCAAAGGATACCCTGCCGCGCACCAATACATTGGGCCGAGCTGTGAGTCGCGCATTGCGTCCAATGGGAAAAAAATTTGAAAGTGGGCGAAAAAAAAATTGGAAGTGGGCGATTGTTTTTTTTGTAATAAATAGTAACATAAAAATGTTGTTTGTGTTCAATTTTCATAAATACTTCAACTTTTTATTCTTCACAACAGCATTATATTCAATGGATATGCTAAAAATAGGTCGTGTTTTTCGTCGATTGAAAGTGGCGAAAAGGATTTTTGGTCCAGTGGGAGCCTGGCCACATTTTACGCTTAGCGGCCACAAATCCCTGTTAAAAACCTATAAGTTTGACCTTTAGATCAAGGTCAAGGTTATACAGACGTCATGAATGAAGTGATACATACTATAAAACAATAAATCCACGTTAAAACTTATACATTTGCCCTTGAGGTCAAAATTCAAGGTCATAAGTCAAAGGTCACTACAGGTCATAAATGTATGCAATTACATCCCTCTAATTGAGTACACTCACTCATATGCTAGATACGGTGATGCATAGTCAAAGAATAAAGAAGTTTGGCCTAGACACGAATTAACACATGCAGACGGACAACAAACAGAGTACATGACACATGTCGTCGCAATGATGATGCCATCTATGTGCCAAATACAGATGCTATGGCATAGAACAAAGAATGTTTGCGCCGGAACACTAATTCATGTTAAAAACCTGATATTTTTATCTTGAGGTCAAAAGCAAGGTCATACAGAGGTCATCAATATACGCGACCATCGTCTCATAGTGATACACCCATATGCCAAATATGGTTCCTACCTCAAAAGAACAAAGAAGTTATGGCCCGGAACGAATCTGCACAGACAGACAGACAGACGGCAGAGTGATCCTATATACCCCCCAAACTTGTTTGCGGGGGTATAATAAATAAATTTTCCGAGATTAGAATGTTTTAATTCTGATCCAGATCAACAGAAAATGGTGGCTCTACAGTTAAACTTCAGTATCTCAAACACTGATATCTCAAAAACACTGGTTACACTTATATGTCCAAGTGATTCGAAAGTCATAGCCACCTATTTTCTAGGTATTTTTACCCTTGATGATATCTCAAAGTAATTTCTTGGTCCCTTTGAGTTTGAAATGAGGTTCGACTGTAGTAGTGACCTTGTCTATGTCTATATGTCAGTCATACTTTTTTCAGTTTTGGCCTTTAGACATGTATAATATCAATGACTGTCTCCAAAATCTCCTTAAAAATTACCAACATGGATAAACTTTTTGTTGCCATGGTAACATGAAACAAATATGCATTTTTTGGCATAATTTATACTTTAGATTGCCCCCCCCCACCCCCCCCCCCCCCCTCTTAGCTCACCATCACTGGGGCTTCCTGATGGCTGTTTTATCGGTGACCCTGAGGGCGTTAAATTTCCCGAGGGTGAGGTACTCTCGGCCTTTGTCTGCTGCTTCGCGGTTTCTGAGGACTTTGTAGGTGCTGGTGGGACTGATGCTGGTGTTTTATTAGCTACCACACTCACAGGGAAGTCTGGAATTAACGACAAGATGAACTGGTGACTCAATCTTACATGTAGGTACATTTACATAAAAGTTTGAAATTTATGACAGTATGAAATGGCAATCTATGCATAAGACATTCAAATAAAATACCTCCACAATAACAAGACAATTTCAAGACTTAAAAGTATGCAAATCAGTTGTGCTATAATCCCAGCACTTTCTGGATGAGTGAGAATTTCATCCTATGAAAATTGAATTGTCAGGATTTGAACTCTTGATTAGGGCATACATTTTTGTACACAAACTACGTAAATTTTACATACGTCTGTGACGTCACAATTGGCATAGGAAAACAGTGTAATAATTAGAATTTATGTTATGAGTGATATCCACGGGATAAAGGGAAAACATGTGATAAAAAGATTTATTTATTTAAATGGAATAAAATGATGCCATATTAGTTTTGAATTTTATTTATTAAGGGAGGGCGGGCAAGTAGAAATTTCATTGGGCTAGTAAGAATATTGCATCCACTCGCCCTGCTAGCTTGTGACTCAGAAAAGTTTTCGAGGAGACGGTCATTACTTGTGTAGTTTTGGTTGCTTGTTGGTCCTCTCCCATCCTTCAATCGATCGGCCACTTCCTGGTTCTCTGTTTCTTCCAGAGCCTCAATAAGACCACTGAATGCTCTTTGACCTCTCTTAACCACAATATCCAACAATTCAAACGCTTGTCTGTCGACCGACTTCAACTGCAAATACAGGATTGCAAAATACATCACCTCCTTTTATCGTTTTTTTACTTGGTAGAATCTTCCTTGTAAGTTGTCCATTCCAAGAACCAATTTACATTACCAGCTAGTACATGTGCCAGTTTAAATTATGATGTTTATATATGCTTCTTACTATATTTGTTTTCAAGTATTGAGGAAGACCTGTCCCTACCCCTTTTTATGACCAAAAAAAAAAAAAAACCAACAACCAAAAAATAAACCATGTTAGTGTAAAAGTATAAGATTTTACATTATACATGTAAATATTTCTTTAAACAAATAAATTACTTGTTGTTATCTATTGACTTTATTATGTATCAAGCATAGCTTTTAAAAAAACACACACATTAAAGCAACCACATATATTGGCTGGGGGTTTCCAGGCCAATCCCTCCTAAAGAATATAGTCTCAATAAGTAAGATAAGTTTATAAGACTATTTAAATGTATTCAACGAGGTCTTTCACAATCTCATTATTTAGCTACATATAGTTTGATCAAGCTATAAAGCTTATAAAGCTACAGTATAATGAGACTGTGCTGGACCTACGCTACAGTATACATATACAGGTTACTCTCGGTATCTCGAAACTCGGATATGTCGAAACACTCCGGATATGTCGAACTGAGATATAAATGATTTAAAAAACCTCGGATATCTCGAACACGGTAATCTCGAATACTCCGTTACTCGAAGTATTTTTTAGTCCCAAGCACAATTTTACCTGGTTTATGTCAAAACTCAGAACTAATTTTTCGGGTCTGCCGAACAAAAGCATGATCTGTCGAGTAGCTTCTCTACGGTTTGGTATACACCCTGCTCAGGCGTGTGCAATTAGCTGACCTTACGTAAACATATTCACAACCCGCGCGTTGTGTAAGTGTGTTTATAAATCCACGCTACAAACTCATAATCACTTAAATAAAAACAGTACAAACTTCCAAGTAAAAACCTGGTCTAGTAATTAACAATTAAAAACATATGTTTCCAGGGGATAGTTGGATTATCTAGAGTGTGTTAAATGGAAATGAAAGGTCATACCGAAGAACTAAATGTCAAGCAGTAAATGATGTGAAGAAATGTTAACTATCATAACGTCATCTCTCGCCGAGAAATACGGTGTCCCACGCAACACGCTTTCGACATGGCTGAAAAATGTCGATAAAATTAACATGTGTATGAAATGAGTATGTTTGGCCCAAAAGCGATAGTTGAGGTGGTAATTCAAAACAAAATGATATTGGAAGTCAACTTCGGATTATCTCGAAACCCCCGAATATCTCGAACTTTTTTTCTCGGTCTCATCAGTTCGAAATAACGAGGTTCGACTGTATAATGAGACTAGACTGTGCTGGACCTCCTGACATTTACCGCGATGGTTTCTTTGCTCTCCAGGGATATGATTTCCATTTCATATAATTTGTCCGCCACTTCGTTGACATTGTACACGTTTTCCTTTATAAAACGTCTATTGGTTCGAATGCATTCTTTATCTTCTTTGTTCATCTCTGATGTCAGAACGACTTCAACGAGAACCGACTGTTCGACGGAACAAAGTCAAACCGAAAGTAAAAACCTAGTTTGCAAGCCTATAACGACTAACCAATATATTTCCGGAAATCACCCATTTTATTTGGAATATGGCACAAATAACATTTTTAGCACTATGCATTGATAAAACCGATGACAAACTGACATTGAAATAAATAACATTTAAGAGTGCATATTAATTGCATGACTAGATTGTTAAATATAGATTAAATTTATGCAATCTGTTAATTTTAAAACTGAAATAATGATGATAATGCTGATACATTATAAAAAGTTGTAATACATCAGTATGAAAAGATCATACTATTTGTTGACAATCAGAAGGGTTACAATTTTAATTATTTAAAAAAATTGATCTTAAAAATTATGCACTTTTAAAATTCCTAGGATAACCCGGTGGATAACCCATTTTAAAAATGACACGAAATCTTATTTCCAAAGGGGTCCACTCCAGTCAAAATGGCATATATTTTACAAAAATGAAATTTTGGTATGAAACACGTCAGACAACAGAAAGCTGTATTTGTAAATAAGAATCGTTATTATCTCGGTTGAGATTCTAATCTTTGAAGTCCTCCTGAGCAGTCTTAAATAATTTAATCTCGGTTGAGATACGGATCGGCTGGATATTTGGACTCGTGCATTCACCGAATCTCGGAGCAGTCCTTCATAATTCATGTCTGGAAATTTACATTCAACTTGGCCAGTTCTAGCAATTGATGTGCACCTATAGGTGACAAGTTATTTGACAATTTTAACTAACTCTGTATCACTATTTCAATGTTACTTATGAAAATCTCAAACTAAAAACGATCACTACATACTGACTCCCATTGCACAATATTTAACCTCCCGAAATTGTAGAGTTCCCATAATCAGAATATACCCGTATGTGTCTCTGTAAGGTAACAAAACCGACTATAGGAACTCTTCAGTATGACAGAGATGAAGGAATGCGACCTGGAGCCATTTTTTTTAACGGATAATAGTGCTTAGTTTACAAACCCAGATGGTAAGCAATGCAACATTAATAGTGATAGAGATACGTGTAGCGGTCACCCATCCAGGTGCTGACCACGCTCGCCGTTGCTTAACTTAATTTCTAGATTTTGCTCAGAGAACTATCTCACTACACTGTAGAAATGAAGTTTCTTTGAATCGAATCATTCTGTTTAAAAATGTGTACCTTTTCTTTTCTTTTTTTTTTTTTTTAAATTTACTGATAGAAAGAATAACCGCGTAGATCCACCTGTATATTCTATTGTACAGATTTGTCGTTTGTTCCTTATGTGACATACATTTTACACGTGATTTGAGCGGGGATTTGAGCTCACGGTTGTCGATGTGAATAACAGGACATGCTTACTCCTCCTAAGCACCTTTGCATTCTTCATAGGAAATAATAATATAGATGAGATGATCACCGTTTGCTATTTTCACTTTTTTCAATCATGCTTTCTTTTTAAAAATATTGCCGATTTCATGGCATAAAATTAATGTGGCTAATAAAGCTTCAGTTTATTCTGATTCATTACATACGGAATCTACATATCTCTTACTACTAAACGATTTCATTTTTGCAGGTATCTTTACCTCATGAATATTCAACATCGGGTCCTTGGTAGTTAAAAATGGCTGGATTCGACACGTATGTACATTAGTTTTACCCCCTACTGGAGAAATCTTCATTAATTTAATATTTCTAACGTGATGTATTTATCACACGTAACAAAGTGGAACAACTGCATTCTATATATGCAGCTGTGCATCAACCACTGACCCGGTTCAATATAATTGTCGAGGTTCAATATGTTTAAACTGCGTTTTATTGTGTTTATACGGAAGCTCATTGCTGCCAGTTGAAAATATTTTTACTATGTTGTACGTACGAGATACTAAGTCGTTCGAACGAAATACTAAGTCGTTACTACGAGATAATATGTCATAAGTACGAGATACTAAGTCGTTACTACGAGATAATATGTCGTAAACTTGTACGAGATACTAAGTCCTACGAACGACATACAATTAGTCANGTCGTAAGTACGAGATACTAAGTCGTACGAACGACAAACAATTAGTAATTCTAACGAGATACTAAGTCGTAATTATGAGATGTTAAGTCGTACGAACGACAAACAATTAGTAATTCTAACGAGATACTAAGTCGTAATTACGAGATGTTTAAAAGTCGTACGAACGACATGATAAGTCGTAATCAATAACGAAATAAAATTTCGTACGTACGACATACTAAGTCCTAATAACGATATAATAAGTCGTAATAACGAGATAATAGTCGTAATAACGAGATGATAAGTCGTATTTAAGGAGATCCTATGTCACTGACAAAACACGAATTAAAGACGGATGTTCCACGTATATCAGCGAATACCGCCCAATTTTTGTTGCTAAGGGCATGCAAATCCATTATTTGCGGGCGTATCATCCTCCGTTTATAATTTNGGCATGCAAATCCATTATTTGCGGGCGTATCCTCCGTTTATAACTCGTTTATAACTCGCGTATACTCCACGCATTCGCGAATGAATCACGAATGCTCCACTGATGAAACACGGAAGCTCTGCGCACGCTTTGCGATTGGTCGGCGGTTGCTAGGCGTCTAAATCACGTGCTCACCGCGCAAATATAAGTCGAGTGTCCATGAGCGGCTCAGCATGGATCAATTGGTTGTTATGCTGCTGGGGGAGAAACACCGCCANACGTGCTCACCGCGCAAATATAAGTCGAGTGCCCATGAGAACCGCGGGGAGGAACACCGCCACATGCATCTCGCCTTTGGAGGTTCATGTGATGACTTCTAGGGTTGTTCAAGGAGGTCTGATTGAAGGATCCTGGATGTGTTCTCCTCGGCAGCTCGGCAGACTGAGGTTTGAGAGGAAATATCGACCTTATTCCACATGTACGCCATTCATCCTAGAATCTTGCGCCATGCATCGGTGTTTTATCATTCAATCATTAGTATTTTATGCTTGTATTAACGTAATATGCCCGTTTAATACGTGGTATAAGTGATACTTCTGTGTTTTTCGCGTGGAACATTCGTGAAACGTACGCGAATTTGCGCAAATTTGTCTAAAACCACGCATAAGCACCAATGCAACACTGAAGAAACGCGCACTCGACGCAAATATATAATTATGTTATATCGTATCTTTGATTCCATATACACTTATAGTCACCACTTCATACATACTTTAATATAAATCATATACGGTACCAATTTTGATGCACCAGATGCGCATTTCGACAAATCATATCTCTTCATTTATGCTCAAACCGAAATGTTGGACATTCGAAACACGAAATTATAACTATAAAAAAGTGAACAATGTAATGCCAAAAGCTGGAACCAAATACTTCGAAGGATCAAAGCTATGCCTGAGGGAGATAATCCTTAATTTTGATATACTTGTGTCGTTAAAATAAAGCAAAATTAAAAAGTGTTTTTTGTCTACAAAATCACATTCATCTCGTAGTGTTTGAGAGATATTCATCAAGTATTGCTACAGAAATATCACCACCATGATTTCATCCTCTGCTAATTATTGTCATCATCATCTTCATTTTTGTTTTTATTTTAAATACAATAAGGCGAAGTTAACATTGTGTCAAACGTAATCATAATCAAAAAAAAAAAAAAAAAAAAAAAACATATACAAAATCGAGTGTAAGAACATTAAATTGAAACGTTTTCTGTGCCACGATCTAATCGCAACTTTTTGGGACAACCGTTTCTAGATCTAATTGCGTTCATGTCGTAACTAGCAATTAAATGGGGGTCACTGCTAGAAATATAAACCAACAACCATATGAATTTTCTTGATAAACCATCCATACATCCGTTTATACAAAATCTGTATGGCTTAAATTTTTCATACGAGTCTACGTGCCATATAGAATCTGGTCCACTGCATTTAGAAATTTTCTTTCCGAAGTCTTTTTCGCTGTCTTGTTTGAACGCCCTTTGGATCGATCATTTGAAGCAACAATCGAACATATAGTCCAGTCATTGTAGCCCAAAAAACGTCAATCTTGCAACTACATTTTATTGGTACTTGCAAAAGAATTGGTTTTGCAAATGAATTTTGATTTGATTCTACAGATATGTGTAGCTACATACATAGAGAACATCCTAGATGACCTCTACTATTGAAGGGACGAAAAACCCTATCTTTGGGCAAAAACAAAATAACAAAAGAAAAAAGAAAAAAAAAAAATAACTAAAAAAGGAAAAGAAAAAAGACCACTTAGACTAAATGAACCCCATCTAAAACCCCAACCCCAAATAAACAAACAACAAAAAGTAAAAAAAACAAAAACAAAAAACAAAAAAAAAAAAATACAAAAAATAGAACAAACCAAAAAGGAAAACCCCGAGAAAAGATCGAAAAACCGATAAAAGCTGGAATATGTTAATTTTTCTTGATTGTCCATCACAACAAAGCAGTTTCTTGTTTGACACTTTATGAATTTTAGTAAGAACTGTAATTGTGTAAAATTCTCATATAATAATCTCACCTTTTTACGATGTTTGGCGCGGAATGTGCTAATTTTAGGTAAAACGATGAAAACTGGAAAATAGTTGTAGTCATAATTAATAAGCTTAAAATATGCAATAAATACGTGTATAAAAGAAATTTAACCATATACAGTGATATTTTGTAACTATTTTTAACTTAAAAATCCGTGGGCGTAGGAACCGGGGGGACGATACAAAGGAGGGGTAGGGGGCTGCCACCCCCCCCTCCACACTTTTTTTCCTAAAAAAATCAAGAACAAAAAACCCATGAAATTTCAGTCCAAATACATTGGAAATGTACCATTCTTCTTTATTTAGAATATTTCTGGAAGAACCTCTAGAACCCCCCTCCCGCTCATGAACATTACTTTTTTCTCCAATACCCTACACAATTAAAACATAAGATAACGAGCAGTGATCATTCGTAAGTCCCAACAATAAATACAAAACAAGCGTTGGCATATACATGAGCCTGGATACACCAGGGTGGGATCCGGTGCCTAAGAGTGTAAGCATCTTGTCGCCCAATACCTTGACTGACCGCCTGGTATCTTTTTGTTTTTTTATTAATTTGTTTTCTACTTCCTCTTTTTCTATGTTTTTTGTGGAATTATGCAACTTGTTCCTCTACAATGGCCACACCCAATGGTACATTTCTAGGCCATGTTTCTGGCACGTGCTATTTCTTTGTGTCATAATTTCCTTACAGTTGCACAGTGAATGATATGTAGAAGACGATCGGGAACGGCAATTTTGTTTCTAAGTGGCATGCATTTGCCATCATCATTAACTTCTAGCTCCAATCAAATGGGTTCAGATCAGTGCCATCCAGTTTTACCCACTGCTGACACTGATAGTATGACCTTCTAGAATGGAGCCGCCGCAGAATCAGATGTTGGCGGGAGGCTCTGTACTTGAACGCATTTATTGTTTACTACTTATTAGCCTTGTTGGTATAAAAGCGAAGCTTCAGAGATCCAGCCCTTCGTGTAATACTCTTCCATAAAGGTTAGCAATAACCTGTTCGTCACTCGTTACGACAGTTTCCAGACTATTGTCACGCGTTCAAAATTCTCGATTCGCATTGCATATGTTTCTGTATATTTCGCAGTCTCTTGAATGCAACATCTTTTTATCCAATAGGAGACGTTTATACAATCCGTGATTTCATGGACCACTGGCAAGAATTTTGCACTTGTATGTACTAAACATCTCGCTTTTTCTGTTTTTTTTTTTTTTGTTTTTTTGTTTTTTGTTATATTATACCGAGTACCGTGCACAATATTAGAAAGTTCAGATTTGAAATAAATGTTGTGCCCATCCAGAGATGCACAATAGCAGAGAAGAACAGGAGGATCGGTATCTTCACCAACGACAACGGTATGTGTGGACTGCACAGGCAACAGCTGTAACGGTATGGTGTGACCTAGAGCAGGCAACAGCTGTAACGGTATGTGTGGACTAGTACAGCAACAGCTGTACGTATGTGTGAACTAGAACAGGCAACAAGCTGTTGAAACAATGAGACAATCTGCATCTTCCTCTGCCGTGGATGACCTTCATTCAATTTCTCGAATTCTTTGGCCAAGAAGCCTTATAAAGCGAGACTTGTTGTTATTTGTGAGAAAAACTTCTTTCGTGGATTTGAAGGTCATTACGTCAGAGGAGATGATGTCCTTTAAAGATCGATGATGGATGCGTTGATAATTCATATTTGAAGATGTCTGCAATATCCTCAACAAATTTATAAGTACGGTTGATCATACTGTTGCAACTAGGAATATCACAATTAATTTAATTACATTTCATCCTAAAAAGATATGCAGTAGATTCCTTATTTTACGCGAGTACTTTATATCGCGAATTGACTCTAACACATCTAATCGCGAGAAGGTAAATTCGCGATAGTTATATTAATGAAGAGTGTTTACATGTATTTTAGTACCATAAAAATAAAAGCGAAGAGGGAGGCTCTCTGTAAAAGGGTCACGGTCTCTTAGGTATGATATAACATTGGCGAAGTTTTGTCATTCATTTCGTTATAACCTATAATGATATCGTTATCATACTTACTATCTTGTTCGAGCGACTTGCAATCTCGTGATTACGATTTAGTATCTCGTTTGTACGACTTATTACTACTTATTGTCTCCTTATTACGACATAGTATCTCGTGATTACGACATATTATCTCGTTATTACGACATACTATCTCGTACATACAACATAATATCTTGTAATTACGACTTGACATATTATCTCGTTATTACGACATATTATATCCTACCAACGACATATCTCGTTATCACGACTTATTATTTCATACATACGACATATTATCTCATTATCACAACTTATTATCTCGTTATTACGACATATCATATCGTTATTATGACTTAGTATCTCGTAATAACAACTTATTTAGTCTTTCGTATGACTTACTGTTTTTCGTACGTACGAGATTTTATCTCGTTATCACGACTTAATTATCTTGTTATTACGACTTATTATGTCCTTCGTACGACTTAGCATCTCGTAATTACGACTTAGTATCTCGTTAGAACGACTTATCTCGTAATTACGACTTCTTTTATGTCTTTCATAATTATCTCGTAATAACGACGTAGTATCTCGTATACATGTTTCGTTCGAACGACTTAGTATATCATATGTGCGACTTACCAAAATATTTTCAACTGGCAGCAATACGCTTCCATATGTGTGTTATCTTGTGTTAGGGACAAAATAAAGAACGAACTGGAGACGCGAGGTTACTCAGTAGTGACGGGGGTAGTTCCCATTGAGGACTGTGATGAATGCATTAAAGAATTTCGGGCCTGGTTTGATAAGTTTGGTAAGGAAGCCAGCATACCTAGATCACTGATACATCAGTATAAGCTGTCCCACAGCAACGCCGCCTGGCGGCTCCGACTCCGCGCCAAACCCGGTCTTTGAAGCCATTTGGGGAACGAAAAAAACTTTGTCCAGCACTGATGGCGTCTCTATTGGAGAACACCAGAACAAGGCAAGTACATATCCAGAGGTTTTCTGGTGCTTCTCGAAGGTCTTTGATCATTACAATTTAACGAAATGCTTTGGGTTCACATACATAACCGTTGCTTAAATTGTTTTCATCCATGCATAGGCCATTACCCAATTTTCCAAACCTGAGGACTGCTGGTTTCACATAGACCAGGGAAAGCTGGAGGTTTGGTCTGCACGGTTATTCAAGGCGCTGTATACATGGAAGAAACTACAACAGAGGACCACTGCTTCAGAGTCATGGAAGGATCCCTCCATTTCCATCGTGAACTCCTGGAGACATTTCCTGAACGCCAGGAAAGAAATGGAAGATAGAGACTTTTACATACAAAAGGAAGAGCATTAAGAAAATTCATACTCTCTCTCAAGAAAAGAAAATTCCAGTTTCAAAAGGGGGGATGGTGCTATGGGATTCCAG
>CAJDSM010016231.1:0-20064 GCA_903981925.1 Ostrea lurida
TATTATCTCATTTTGTTTCATTGAAAGATTTTTAATGCAGAAAATTTAAAACATGCTTCAAAAACCTTCATGTGTATGAGACAATTTTAGATCTGATTGCTACACACAATTAAAAGTTGAGGTCTTTATGGGCACTTGTGATTTCATNCCTCACCAAATCATAGATTCTCACAAACTCCCAAATCCTCACAAACTCCTAAACTAGCAAACAAGCTAAGGGTTAATGAGGAGAGCTTAAAACAATTGGAAGGGGGAGGGGCTACCAAATGAAATAATTGTTTTGTCTTGAACCAAGAATTACTGAGAGTTTCAATGTGTTAATTTCACTTTATTTATTATCTCATTTTGTTTCATTGAAAGATTTAATGCAGAAAATTTCAAACATGCTTCAAAAATCTTCATGTCTATGAGACAATTTTTGATCTAATTGCTACACACAATTAAAACTTGAGGTCTTTATGGGCACTTGTGATTTCATAATGATTCAAATGAACACTGAACCACAACTTCACCAATCAAATTTCCATGTCATAATTATATAAGGAATTTAGAATGAATATCAATTATTGATCACATGTACTTCATGATTGGTCATGACTCAAATTATCTTAGGATACGTACACCCTTTCTTCTTTTCATCTCTTAACTCCTGGCTGCACCGTAATGGCAGCCCGGGGTCTGTGAATCAGATGAGCAGATTAACTCCGTGATTTACCTTTTTTGCTGTAGTGGCCTGTCCTAGTGGGAGGTGATGAACCCATCACCTCAGCCTTTTTGCCTCGGTTTTTCCCTAAGGGGGAAAAGACTACTAATTAAATGTATGTTGTATGTACACATTGCAGGTGTGTTTTCTGTTATCTGGGAACTGAATACAGCCAAGATCTCCATATTGTATGCCTCATATATATTCCAAGCATCAGATCAGCTCTGTGTTGTATCAACTTAATCTAATTATATACAATCTTAATAATCATCAGACTTCACTTGCTTTGTGTATTAGTATCTGTCACTGTCATATGTTTGGAAACCCTGAGATTTAAACATTAAGGATTTGCCTTGATGAAGGTATATTGAACAATAACCTTTGAACTGAAGGAAAGTTTTGTAAGATAATCAGGTTGGTTTTTATGAATGAGTTGTTGCATGATTCACAAGAAATAAGGCCAGGCTCATTTACACCTGATTGCCTCATGTTTCATTGTTTGTTTGTTAAGTAAAAAGTTGCCATTATAGACTCTCCTCTCATATGTTTCAATTTTGTTCACACCAGGCTGAGGATGGTCTCTGGTTGATTAATGGAAGAAATTTGAATGATAGCTGTATATTCATCTGTAAATGTTATCTCAATTTACAGATTTCTTTACAGTTCATTTGGTATCTTTGAGAGTCTAAAAGTGCATATAGTACATGGATAAAGGAAATTACAGCAATATGCATCAGAGTAAATGAGTTGCAATAACTGATATACAGTATCTTCTCTGGTGGTCTGAAGGATGTGGTACATCACTTGCCATTGTATACAATGACTTAACCATCCCTTAATTCAGAGATTGTAAGCACAGAGAAATCATCTCTGATTTTCTCCATTTGTAAGGAGACTGTTTGTTTTATAAGTATATTGTTATGCTTAACAGATATTAAATCAAGATATTTATTTTCTGATTTTCGTTTCAGGTCCAATGTAGTCGCATTAGGCTGTCCCTAAATGGCAGCACGGGGACCGCCAGATGACAAGAATCATGAGAAATTGTACGTCAAGGTGCAGCAGGAGGAACGCCAAGTTATTCCCCCTGTTCAATTAGCTCGACAAGAGATCAAAATGACCTATCTGCCCTCAGATCAACCACTGCCATGCATTATCACTACTTCATCTTCCTGCGAGGGCAGACAGCGAGAAAGAGAAGGAATTGTGGGTATGGAAGTCAGTCCACTGGGAACGCAGAGTATGGTCCAAGTGCCAAGTTTGGCTGGTCCCAATGGCAGCCAAAATACTACTCAATCTGTCATGGAGATGTCATCAACTACGATAACATCATCCAGCGAACAAGTGAAAATGGAAACAAAACCTGCAGGTGTGGCTTTCCAGCATGATGAGTTGCCACATGCTCAAGTGCTAGAATTCTTTGAAGAACATGGAAAGAACATACAAGAACAACAACAGCAACAATCACAAGCTCTAGTTCCCCATTTTCAAAAACACAAACGATCTCCCAGTCCAAGTCCAGTAAGACAAAGCATTGGCCTTGATCATCTTGATAATCTAGTCAAACTAATGGAACAGCTATCAACACTAAGAGATGAAAACCTCAAACTAAAGAAAAAATGTGAATACTTGGAAAGTACTAAACACTTGCTACAGATCAAAAGTGCTGTTGAATCTGAAATTGGATACTTAACACAAGGATCTAATTCACTTCCGAAGCCAAAATCCAAGTCCAAAAGTGTAGGCAGGGGCAAAACTAGACAAAGACTTCCCAGTGCCGAAGATGCTCATAGTTTGGAAAGCATGGAAGTGCAATCAGAAAGCAGTATTAAGAGACCTAAGGCAGTCCCTCTCAGCAAAAGAAGCTTTTCCACTGGTTCCATTGACATTCCATCTGATATCATGGAACAATCGGGGGAGGATGAAATCTCGGAGAAGATCTTAAGCTTGTCCACAAGCAAGGGCAGAAGAAGTAGTCGCAGTAGCACCAAGGCTGCAAAGTCTCCAACAACCAAACGCAAGACAAAGACCTCCAACTGGTCCAAAATAATCAAAGTCATCACCAGACAGAAGGCACCAGAGCAATATGGTATCAGTGTGAAAAGCAGTAGAAAATCCCAGCAAGGCAGGCCAAATAGCAAAGAGCTGACAGTGCCTACCTCAGCTGTTGATGGAAGGTCCGTTGACAGTGGGGTAGGCAGTGGCTTGGAGGCAGACGGCACTGAGGCACAACGAAAATCCACTTCATTTGGAGAACCCATGAGTCCCTCACCTTTCACCAAAGAGGAGCCAAGACAGAAACATGAGAAGGATCTGACATCGGATATCTGGATGGGGCCTCCAGAGTGGATTAAAAAACATGAAGATGAATTTTCAACATTAACATCTGATCAAAGTGAAAAAGAAGTTATAATCCTTAAATCCAGTGAGGGCAAAGATGATTCAGAGTATCTTCAAGTCCCTATCACACGCAGAAAATCAAGCCCATCTTTGATGGACCACAGTGACCGAGAAGATTCCACAGACGATGATGAGGAAGATTTCACTCCTCTAAGGAGATCCTCAAGTTACAAAGTGCAGTCTACTCATGATAATTCTGACATCAAAGATGTTGTGGACTCTCCCAAAATCATCAAAAAACAGCATAAAACACCACTAGGAAAGGTAGGAAAAATCTTCCATGTACGCAAAGACAGTATAAAGAAACAGCTGATAAAAAAACCAAGACATTTAGGGGAGGAAAGTTCAGAGATGGATTTAGAAGATGATGATGGTCCTATTGGAAGGTCAACACCAAAAACTTCACCATCAGTGCCAAGACAGAGGACCTTGGAAATGGCTGAGTCCCCACCCTCCAGGTCAGCAGCAAGTCATGGTACTTTTGATGTCTCAGCATTAATGGGTAAGTTTGATCGTGTCTACTGAGATCTCTCAGTAAATGATGATTCAAGAAAGGGTTATATCTGATTTAAGAAAGGGTTATATCAACTAAAGTTCTCTTATTTTTCTCAAAATTTAAAACAAAATTGCCATCTTACTTTCTTGTCACCCCCCCCCCCCCCCTTTGCCCAAAGTTTGTCAATTCATAAACATTTTTGCATGAAAAGTTGCCACAAGAAATTGTGATTTCTCAATACATGTATATTCCTTTACAAAATTTCACACCACACAATTAAATCACTGATCACTTTCAGACTGTAAAACTGTGGCAACTACCATGCAGTTTGCATAGTGAAACATGAAGCCTCAGTATCATAATATATCAGTACAATTATTTATTTAGGTATTCCAATATGACTTCTTCACAGAAAATCTGATGTTCATGATGTAAGATTCAGAATACAGAATCACAGGTCTCTTGTCAGAATATATATAATGAGATTCCCAAATTCTGATGAAGCAGTTAATTTTGTTTACTCTTTTAAGACTTTATTGATCTCACTATGGTATTTATTGGCAAAGAGGATTGCTTTTCCAAAAGCCATGTGTGATGACACTGCAATCCATCTGTGGGGGCCATGATATAACTATAAAGAGGGAAGTTCAATAATTGTAATCAAAATCGCAATGATACCTAGCAATTTATCATCATGATTTAAAAGAAGTTAATGTGGATTACAATTTTCTCTTAACAGTATTTCTTGCCTGTTATGCTAGAAAGATTCTTTGCATGAACTGCCAAGGAGATAGAAATGCTGTTAAGATGTCATTATGGCAATATACATGTACTGGGAGAAAAATCCATACCAATTCTTGAAATTTCAACAGGATGATTACAAAACATTCGTGCATGGCTCACAGAAGATTTCTGTATCATATGTAATTGCCCACACAGTTGTGAACTGTTGCAGAATAATGACCAAATTTAGAGAAAAATACAGATTGGTAGTCGATAAAAGCCGCTAGTTTCTTCAGCTATCAGAGAATCAGTTCTTTTTTCTCCGATGTGGGCAAATAACATTGGTATTCTAAATCAGTGCTTGCACCATGTTTGGATTTTTTCGGAAACTCTGTTACAATCCGTGTAAAGGTAACAAAATTTAATGGTACATTATATTATAATCAAAGAGATTGTAATAATAATCAAAAGTAAATTGAAATTTGAAAAAAAAAACCCTCTTGTGGCTCTATTAGAAAGTAGGAGGGAAATTACTAGAGCATGATTGTGTATATGTTGGGGAGGGATGGGGGGTGGTTATATGATGATTCAAGTTTAACATTACAAAATGCCCTCAATACAGTAATTGCAGACCCCTCTGTTTAAATATTCAAAGAAATGCGCTAAACAAGCATCACAAGAGAGCATATGCATGCTTGAGAGAAGAGGGAACTAAGATAGCCTATAGGCTATAAATTAAGAATTTTTCAATCTGCTGAAATCATTATGATTTAGTTTCTAAAAGTAAAATTGTTCAGTTTAGCAAAATTTTAAGGAAATTTTTCTCACCCAGTCAGACTTAGTTGGGTGGTGGTTGAAGGGGGGGGGGGGGTTGAGGGGTGGTGATGGAGTGATTATTGCTTTAATTTTATACAACAAAGTACTCACAAATGTTAAGTCATAATTTCTACAGTAAGATTTACTGCTTCAAATGTATTCAAAGAAACTATTTTATTGATATAGTTTGTCAAAATTGTTTTCACTGTAAATTAATTGGTACTTAATCAGTGGACAATCTGGACACTTATACGTACACACATGAAATGCATTTGCAACATTGTAGGTGGAATGTCAGATGAATTTTCTAAGAAAATGAAAGAGTGGAATGACTTGCAGACGACAAAGAGATTTTCAGCATCCCAGAGAGGTGAGATTGCCAAATTCATTAGTATGTCCAAGTCTGCATCGGTGATTTAATATTACCAAGTCTGCAATGGTGATTTCTTCATTGGTGATTTAGTATATATCATCAAGTCTGCATTGGTGATTTAGTATTTGACCACGTCTTCGTTGGTGATTTAGTATTGGAAAGCTCATATTTCCAAGTGTGTTTACTTAGATTGTTTACTGTAAGACAATGAAAAATACAGTAAATAAAAAGCTGATTTTTCCTCTAGACCTTGCTGTTCCAGGAAATCTACAGCTTGATTTATAATTATCGACAAGGAGTTACCCAAACAAATTCCAATTTCTAATTTCTGACTGGATTGTGGGTGCCTCTGTAACATTATTTAAGCAATGGGGAAATTTCTGAAATATGAATTGTTGATTGGAGGTGTAACTTTGCAGCATTGTTCTGTTGTTGGCAGATGGTGATACCAGTGAATCTATGATTCCTGAACAAATGGCTGTATCTCCAGAATTTCAGAAGAAAATGGATGAATGGGAAAGAACAAGAAGCATCAAATGTAAGTCTGCAGAATATTGCTATGATTATAGAAAAGGGTTGTAATATCAATTCATTAGAATTCGTGGTGGCTCAATTTTCGTGGAATTCGTGGGTACCCCTCACCCACAAATTTACATGATCTCAGCGAATAAAGACATTCCAGTGTTATCTTTCCAACAAATATATAAATCTACGAAATTACGTCCGCACGAATCCACAAAGAATCATTAATCCACGAAAATTGGCCCCCATGAATCTAAATGATTCTACAGTATTCTCTTCAACATCTCATTTGAAATTCCTTTTATATTATACGTAAAAATCATTATTGAATTGGACATTTATGTTTCATTGAAGACTCTAGCGATGACCATGATAAGTCTGTCACTAGGGACTCCAGAGAGGGGTCCCCAGAAACTCTTACTCCACTGGAGGCCCAGTCTCAACTAATCAACATCGAAGAAATTCAGAAAAGGCTCACCGACAGCTTCTCACGAAAAATGGAGGAGTGGGAGAAACAAAAGTATAAACCCCGGGAAGGAAGTCCTGGACTCATCCGGAAAAACAGTGGAGGAAAGTCCATCTCACGGAAAGAGGATCGACAGAAGAGCAGGAAAATGAAAGAGGGGAAAGGGAAACTGGAACGGCAGAGAGAACGAGAGTTACAGAGGGTGGAAAAAGAACAACAGAAGTTAGAGAAAGAGAAAATGAGGCTAGAAAAAGAGAGACTGAAAGCACTGGAGCGTGAAGCGAGGATTGAGAAAATGAAAGGACGTCTCAGTCAAACAGATATGGAAGCCAAATTCAAAAACCCAGTGCTTAGTCCCTTAGCTGAATACAAAGTAACTTCAGATTTTGCTAAAAAGTTACATCAGTGGGAATTAAGAAAAGCACCAGGATCAGTTTCTATGGCAACTTATCTTGAAACACAACAAAAAAGTCTTGGACAGAGTCCTAGTCCTGACAGCTCATCCAAGAAGGAGACTTTTACAACAGAGGAGCAACATCCAACCCCAGTCAGAAAGCTATCCAAAGGTCAAAAGCCACCACCTTTGACCCTGATGCCATGTTCAGATTCCCCAGATGAAGTGTCACCAGGTGCAAGGTCACGATCGTCTTTGGATAGTTTTGGGGATGACACCTCTATCACCATGGAAAGCATGACAGAGTCTAACATATCAAGGTATACATCTCTAATTTTTTTTTTGTCATACGTTACTGAAAGATGAGACTCTCCTAATGCCAGGTTGTAGTTCAGTGCTCCTGTAAATCAACAAGAGTTTGATGGACAATCATAAACATGGGCATGGTTACAGGTGACACAAGTATTTACCGGTGACAGAGATGAAATTTCTCTGAAGTTTTTATTACAGACCATTCATCCTGCCTGTGTCACCAGTGACCCAGTAAGACAAGCTTTATCCAACACGGAGTAATGAGCAATTTGTGTTTTCTGTCATGTAACAAGGCCACATACTTCACAACATTCAAATTACTGGCATCATTTCATAACACTAATATTAATGGCAGAAATTTAAGAGGAGAGAAGATGTTTGAAGTAATGTTTATGGGTCACAAAACTTTGTATGGGTGAATTGCAGATGGATGTCATTTGGGTTAAGAAGAGGTTTATATATGTTAATTGTTGCATGATACTATGACACTAAACAGACAATTTATCAGGGGACCTATTACTATCCATGCCTGTCTGTCGTCTGTGACCCATCTTTTAATTTTTGAACATTTTCTACTTCTTCTTAGACACTGCAAAGCCATTAATTTTTACCAAAATTTGCTGTGGAACATGATTTGGGGTAGTGAGAATCAGAATTCCATGGCCCCTGTCCCAGGAGTAGGACTGAAATTTCTAAGTATACTTTTAGTGAAATCTTTAAAAATATAATTCCTCTTGGGCATATACCAGAAAAACATGGGACATTGTTATACTGAGCTCAGAAGCCTCAACCAAAATTAGGAAATTCATGGTCCCCATTTTTAGGAGTACAGGTCCAATGGAAGGACTATATGGATCATATAATGAAAATGCATTATCTTTGAACTTCTAGGAAACAAACTAGGGTGCATAATCATATTGAACTTGGATGCCTTTGCCAAAACCATGAAATTTATGGCCCATATTAGTCAGGTTTCTATGCTTTAGAGCAGGGTGCATAAGGATTATACAGTGAAAATGCATTTCCTAAAAATGAATTGATCAATAGCATCATGGTGCATGGTCTTTACCAAAATTGTGAAATCGATGACCTCTGAACCAAATTTAAGGTTTAGGTCCAAGAGAAGTTCACATAGTGAAAATTTAACATCTTTGAATGTCTGGCATACAAACTGGGTGTATAATTATAATGAACTACTGGACTCTACTAAAATTTGAAATTCATAACGGGGTCAAAGGAGCAGCTCTATTATGACTTGTGAATTAAAATTGCATTACGTCTTTGAAAATACTCTTTACTCCAGAGAATCTAGTTCATACTGTGCTTTATGACAATGTGCTAAGAGCCTGAACCAAAATCATTTGACAAAGGTCAAGGTCATTATTTCATAAAAACTTGTTTTAACATTATTCTGTTTCCTTTTCTGACTGTTATTTGATAATGTACTATTATTTACATTGATAATTTTTGAATTAATATCTGGTCCACATATAGCTTAGCATTTGAGAGATATCAGCTGTTCATACTTGGCACATAAGTTGAGGCTTATCAATAGAATCATAAAATTAAACATCTTGTTTGACCATAAAGACCTGCAGCTCTGACAGATGTACAGGTGCACACAAGATGCACCATATGCATACAACACTTCTAAATTCATGTTTTCCTAATTCATGTTTTACATTGTGTGATACTCAGNCTTCTTTTTTTCTTAATTCATGTTTTACATTGTGTGATACTCAGATGACCATTAATGCCTATAGACCTCTTGTTTGTACTATGCAATGATAAAATTATATTTTTGAATATGTACAGTAGAACTTCAGTATCTTATAATCGAATACCATGGTTATCGTCGAACTGATTTGGAGGTCCCAGCCATTCTATTTTCGAGTATTTTTACCCTTGATATCTCGAATTCATGGATATCTCAAACTTTTTTCTTGGTCCCATTGAGTTCAAGATAATGAGGTTCAACTGTACATGTACTTTGAGATACACTTAATCATTACTGTTGATTTTAAGATGATTTATTATTTGATGTGTTAGTTTGGAGAAAGCTAATGCTCGTTTGTTGGAAGAGCTGCAGGAAAAGGAAACGGAATACGCCAATCTGCAGGAGGAAGTCCGGGATCTAAACGAGAAACTGAACAAAGCTAGGATACAACATTCCAAAAACTAGGGTACTCTCATTAAGCTAGGATACAACGTTCCAAAGAACTAGGTACTCTGCATTAAAAGGCGGATGGACACGTTCTGAGCTAAAAATTTTTCAAATTTAAGATTTCTATTTTAATGTTTACAATGCTCACTAGGGTATGTTAATGGTCAGCAAAAGTTGAACTTATTTGTTGAGTAGCTCGAATTGAAGAACAGCACTTACAATCCACACTCAGTGTATAACAAAGCTTGAGTCATGTTTGTTGTTTGACGGCGTACCGAGTTGAATAGCTAGTATAAGTTTCCGGTTGAGAAGCAGCATTTTTCAGTATACAAGTTATACTGATACACAATTAAACAGTTCTCTAGGATTCTCACAACTAATTTTGTTTTACATGGTATTTTCTGGAAGGCAATCCTTTATTTAAAATAACAAGACTCGAGCCTGTTTACAGTTGTGAAGATTGTAAGGGCCTGTATCTCAATTGTAGATTCAACAAATGAGAACGTTCAAATTTTTTGGCTGACCATTAGAAATACCCTAAGTGAGCATTGGTAAACATTTAAGATGGAAATCAAATTTGAACCTTTTTAGCTCAGACGTGTCCATGCCCCGTTTAAGCTAGGATACAACATTCAAAGAACTAGTACTCTCACCACATATCAGGCAGACTCAAAACTATGTAACGGAATAAAGAAAATGAACATGCTGAACAAAAGAATTACTCAGAAGTCAATAATATGTATAATGAATTAGTCTGAATTAAAATCCTTTGAGTGAATGTTGCACAATATGGTACAAACTGCACTGAGTTTCTGTAATCAACATGTAGATTTAGTGTTGTATGTAACTTGTCTAATCTGGAAGGTTTTTCTGTTCTGTGCTGTGGCTCAAAACTTTAGATACTACGTTAAAGTACTTCCCGTAATCAAATCTTGTCCAAACCCAGTCAGCGCTTTGGTTTTGGGCATCTCTAGCTTAGACAAGTTTCACTCCAGCTGTAGAACTGTAGCACTCGGGTAAAAACATGGGATAGATTTAGAGATGGTCTGTCTCAATTTTCTGCAAGAGAGCTACAGTTCTGCAACTAACTCAATATTTGATCATTAAACATGTCTGATATCTAAAATTATATATTACCTATATGAATGCCTCCATTAATACTCTGTCAATATATAGTTTGCTACTAATGATGAAAAGGTTGATTGTTAAGATTAAGTATCACTGAATGCACACAGTATGCACACATGAACCCACTGGGGGCATTGAGTACATGTTTTTCCATGTCCAACATTGCATATGGGAAAAATACATTGTAACTGAATATAAGATATATCATATTAGATGTTTGTAACAACTACATGTATATGTGTGGGGAAAGTTTATATGTTTAATACGTCGCGACCGTGTAATTGGTTTAAATTCCCCCCACATGTAAATTACTACATTTACAGTACATGAAATGCACCAATATTAAAACATTTTTGAAGGATTGAGATTTTTGGATAATGTTTTCCCTTGAATTTAAGTAAATATTTGTTAAATCATTCAGAGTATTGGTGGTTTTCATAGGAAAACTTGGTAGTGAACATTAAATTTTAGCAATTATTTATCAAACCAATTACCAACTAGATTTTAGAAAATTCCTATGATAATTTTAGGGCGCATTATAAGTTCTACAATATGAGAACATTAATACAAAGTTTGAATAACATCCATTGTCCTAAGATTTTGAGTGTGCCTGTTAAAAATGTTTGTAGTTTGTAGTTTGGAAGTATGTTTACTGAAATGGATAATAAATTTACTCGGGATATTTTTCCCATAGGGACTATATAATTTCAGATATTTGTCATATATACAAACAATGTACAACTTTAACTTAATTGTCTATACTGTGCTATGAAAATGTTTCTTTCTTTGCTTGTTACATTATATGTTACTTCCTTTTATTATTTGTACACTGTATATCTATCTTATTATATATACTTATTTCTTGTATAAACTTCCATATATACATAACTCATTGTATATCTTAACTTACTACCAGGATATTTACACAGACTAATGAAACCTTTGTATATACTTAACCCATCGCACATGTATCCTAGAGGATACGGGTATAGACCTCACAATATAAACGTAGACTAACACACTAACCCTGTTTTTGCCCACAGACATATAAAAGAATGCTTGGCAGGTGGGGAGTGCTGTGCCCCCTGTCTCCCCTTTCCCATGGTCTAATCAGCTGACGCGAGCTTCGAGACGAAGATCCAGGAACTCAAAACTTGGTGAAAACCTTGCAGTGACCCTAGAAAGCGGCTGCGGTATGTCCCATCTCTAAGCTGGCAAAGTCATTGTAAGCCTAGAACTGTGTGTGTGTCCCATCTCAGAGCTTCAAATGGTTTTAAGAAATGCAATAACTGTAAAACAAGAATATTTAGCGCACAATTTATTTTAGTAACCTTTGGCGCAGACATATGACTGCGCTAAAATTAGTTTGTTGGGCTAAAATGTTTTTTCATTGACATTAAATTATATGACCAGAATGGCTATAGGTTTGACATTAATTATTGACCATATGTGTATCGTTGCCGCTGAGAGTTAAGTTTGCACCTGAAATGGTTTTCATTTCCTGATTGGCGCTAAAATATGTTTGCGCCATATTCTCCGTTTTACCAGTAAATACCTACATGCATCTCATTCAAACTGGAAAGTTGTATACAGAAAGTAGAAGGAAGTTTACCTGATCAAGACAGCAATCTCGAATTGCAATATTTTTCTGTAAATCATAATAGAGTTTATATTATTTCAGAACCAGTTATAAGACTGTTTTCTGACCATTGAAATCATGTGATATGATTTAGGGGGGGGGGGGGGGGGGGGGGGTGTAGGTATGTAGTGGCGTCTATTGAGGGAGAGGAGGGAAAATGGTCAATTCGCGGTTAATGGACTGCTACTGGAGAAGGATGAAGACAGATGTTAATCCAAGCTTCAACAGTCAGGTATTGTGGGATTTCCCTAAATTCATACTGTATTCTATACCATTCTCAAAGAAGGAAATTATTGTTGACAAGACATTTCCAACCCTATACAGTTATACACAGATCAAGTATTACTGCAGATTCCGAAATATACACAAGAAATTTATTTTTGCTTTAAATTTTGCCATCACTCACAAAAAGGTTCTCACGCTTTTACATCTACGAATCATTTAACGATATTAAGTACTTGCATAAAATAAGGAATATACAGCACTTTTCACTGATGAAATCATATTTTTTCCTTACAGAAGAAGTGTACCAGAAATCTTCTGCTCTGCACAGCTTTGAGAAACTGTACAGCCAGGCCATGCAGTTACAGGTGCAGGTAGAGCATGATTTGTGTGGCCCCTTATATACACTTAGGCTTGACAGATCCAGCTTCCTCTGCCCACTGACATTTTACATGGCTGCAGAGGCTTAAAATGCATATTGAGTGGACGGCGCAGCAAATGCCTGGAAGTGGCTTCTAGAAAATGGCTATTCATAGTTTTTACAACTGTGTTTGGGTTGAGTTTTTATTGAAATTACAAGTGTGTGTGAAGTCTACCAATCAATTGCAGTGGTTACCTAATTGTTTTGTCCGGTTTTATGACATGTCGAGATATCTGTGCATTCAGTTTAAACTATATATGTTTGATGCTGTATACAGAATATGTTTTGATATTACTTGTCAATGACATGCTGTATAATGGTATGGCAACGGCGTCTGTCTGTCTGGTAGCTTTTCCATGTCCAGCTCAAAACTTGGACAGTTTGAGACCAAGAATCATCAAAATTTGTCAGATGAATAGTCATAGGGTAGAAGTGTTCGATGACCTAAACATTGATCGTGATCCAAATTAAGTATTTTCAATAATAGTAAAACCTGTCTGGCTCATAATTGGATCTATTATATGAGGTCCTCATCATCAAACTTTCATGAATGTGTCAAAGTTACAGGTTAAAGTGTGCCACAACCCAAAACTAGTCACAGTGACCTCGTGAAGAAGAGAGATGGCGAAGCAGGTAAAACCTGTCAGGACTGGATACTGATATAAGTTTTAGGAATCATCCCGCATTCTGTCACTTGATCTGTTACATGGTAGTGTTAATGAACATGGCTTACATACACATCTTTTATTACATATAAAATGTAAATTAGGTCATCATGACTAACTATTACAGTGATCACTACATAAACAGGGTCACTATTGACCCAACTAATGAAAAATCAGTTCTTTAAAGAAGACAGATTTATAAAAACCACTATGTTAGTTTTTTTTTTATCCTGTGTCAGGATATAAGAATTTCGACAGAATGTACATTTGAGTTACTTTCGATAAACTCAAAATTGAATATCATTTTTGATAAATACATTGTTTGAATACAGGATTGTATTAAAGAGAATTCTTTCAGTTCTGTTTTTCTTAAAGAGTCTGTCCTCTTTGCAACGTACAATCAGAAAATGGTAATGCAAATTATTTTTAACTACTACAACTTTGAGTGTAATTCTATAATAATGTTGAGTGAAAATCAATTCAACGATAAGATCTATCTCTTTAAACATGTCATGTCATAATTGATGGACCATGGCAATACATTAACTGTGGAGATCACTAAGTCAATGGAGACACAGGTCAGATTAAAGTTACAAGTCTGATCGAGAGGTGCAAGATAAATTGATTGTTTGTGTAGAAGTATGTCAAGAAGGTAACTGTGTCACTCATGGTCACTTGTTTTTCGTCAGGCTGTGTTACAACTATACTCAAAATGCAGTAGTACCTCTGGTCTGATATATATTTCTATCTCTAATTCACATATGAATATAAATGATATAAAAATGATGTGTACCGTTCTTATCTTCATTGAATCTCAGTCATAACCTGCGCAAGACCTGTCAACATTGTTCCATTGACGAGCCATTTTGATAATTAGGATATATTATTAATTCGGTACTTGGTTGATAAAATCTTTGAGTTCTTCTGACTATCAAAGGAACGTGAGAATCTGGGTTTCCATTTTGTACAACAAGAGCAGTCTGTAACTCGAACAAAATGTGTTATAAAGATATAGCTTTCTTGTCGCTAAAATTTAAATAAACCTAGGTAACTAAAAAGGCAAAAATACACACCTCGACTGTTTTACTTTTCTTGATAGAAATACAGCAGACACATCCCCCTTCTACCATATTAAATATTTACCTGATTATCAACTATTTTGAGATACTCACACCACATTAGAGGAACAATCACATCTCACTAATCTGATTTATTCACATATTACTAACAAGAAAAATATTTAAGAGTACTTGCGACCAATTATACTGCACACAAGATGAAAATTGGGTGGTGAAAGGTGACAAAATGAAATTCGCATTATTACCCAATGTACATATTTTGGTATATATTTCGTAATTCTTTAACCACCATTTTTTCTTTTCTTTAGATGTTTAGAATTACATCTGTTGCATGTTGAAAGTATAGAAAAAATATAGTACTTACTGGCTTTTTTTTGTACAGCTTCTGTAACATATACTCCTTATTCGGCATAACTATAACTTCACTGAAAAGTTTAAGGAAATATGTTCTTTAAATAATTAGCAAAGGTAACTGATTGTTTGTTCTAAAAAGCTTATATTTGTCATAGAAAATTGGCCCCAATAATGACTATACCGAACACTGTGCATTCTCCTCAAATGTAACATCTACTCGTGAAGTTTAATCCTTCTATTCAGAGCTTCAGTTTGCTTAGTCCCTAAACGCCGTTACCGAATGACTATACGATTAATTTGTGCCGCCAGGTATCTCGACTCTACTATTATCCACTTCATCTGAATCTGGATGTCATATCGAGATTATATGAATGAAAAGACAAGAAGAGGCGTCACGAAGTGATGACGTAGTTCGAATGGGCCGCGCTATGATGCGACGAGTGCAGGAGTAGGAATGATCCTTTGATAGAACTGGTTGTCAGGGATAGTACTCAGGACATTTAAGGAAATACTTGATAGGAGTATCTTTGCGTTAATGCTATTATCAAAAAAACTATAGAATTTACTTCATAATTTGTCATTCAACCTTTCTATCAAGAAATGCAGTATTAAAACATAGAACATATAGGTGTCATTCAACAGTACTTAATTACAATGGTTATCAGAAAACATATTCCACTGAATTGCCTAAGTATCATTTCATATGCAATTTTTGCTCCTGATCACTTTAAAGTCTGTTCACCCAATAAAGGGTCTGACTCCGCTCAGTTGCACACCCATCAAGAAAGAAAAACCAATAATTAAACAACAAACACCATGATAGATTGAAGGTGTTATTTCGAACAAGATAACCCCTCGGCCCCACTTAGCGAGAAACCTGGTGTGTGATGAGGATGTTATAAGGCAATTCACTAAGCGCAAGCCTTTCAAGGTATGAAGATCGGTAAAGGCACAAGGCAGCATACGACCCGAGCATAGGGTACCCGCCGACACCGTAGTGCATCACAGTCTATATGAAGCCGACAAGGTGGTCTACAGAACATCGACCCCTATCTTCAAGTCTTCCGACTCCAACCAGATCGAAAAGAACGCAGACGTTGGTGACAAACCCGTGTGAAGAATGATGCAGGCGAGGTCCCATGAGTGATATTCCAATGATCATATATGTGCCTCCTAAAGAGCATGAAAAAGGTCGCTAATTTTGTGACTGCGGATCCAGACATCTTCTTCTGATGAACCACCTGTGGAGTCTCGTAAACCACATCAACTTAAATGGTAAAGAGGCCCATCTCACAGATGAAACTCAGGCAAGAGACGGGCCATCAGGCATATGTTGGTGAGATGAATAAAAGGCAGCAGGATGAACCGGCGCTCCATGATCCGTGACCTAACGATGCTATTTCATCCGCGACGGAAAAAAATCCCCCCGACGGAGCAGGTTGTCTATTACTTGCCTGTGACAGGCTCAAAGTATGCATTGGAAGGGGAACTACAGCGAGATCAAGCACTCCGAGCAATGATAAAAGTCATTGAAAGGTACTGAGTATAGACGATATAGTGGACACTGATTCCATAGGTGCAATCACGCACAGTTGCTTCCGTCCCAGGAGGGCACAACAGACGCTATTCGTGTCAGACAACTGCAGGAGAAATACTACACCACAGACACTTTACATGCGTTTGTGATTGGAGAGGCATTATTAGAGTCCTAGGTCTCTGGGGACAGGTCGCGAGAAACTTGTTGTAGAGGATGGAATGTGTCGCTGGTCAGGGCATGTATGCAAATGCACGGATTCGTCCGGTAGTGACGGTTAAGTGAATGAGTTCAGGGAAAGTTGAGTCCATTAAGGTTCAGTACTCAGCCCTTGCGTTCATCGTGTGCTTGAAGCCCTTTCTCGATGAATTCCGATCATGGTGTCCTGGAGGACCTTTTATGCTGACCGACCTAGTCATCATAGCGGAGTCACTTGAGAGATGTGTCAGTATGAAGGCATGTGACGGAATCATGAGAGAGCTCGGGAAGAAAAAGGGTGCTGCGAGTAACATCAAGCGAACAAATAATGATCTGCGGTCTGGTCGGACCTTCTCCAGAACTCAGGCAAGTCTCCCCTGTGCTGGTCTGCGGACTGGTGTAGGTAGCAAGCATACGTATGAAAGAAAGCTGGTAGCGATCGCAGAGACTGTGAATAGACGCGAACGACCTCCGGTAAACCGAAATAGCAAGTGCAAAAACGGGCGAGCCGACAGCGTACGCCTAATAGAAGAGGCAGCGGGTGCTGCAGCGATTTAAAAGATAGGCTGGATTAATAGCGTCGTATCGGCCAGAAGGATGCAGGGAACTCGCGAAAATAGCCTGAAGATGGCAGACCACGAGGTGAGATGAGGGAACACGACCAGAGTCTAGTGAGGGTCGAGTAGCTCTGGGTAGGAAGTAAACTAGAGACATATGTCTGCTCGGCCAGCAAGGCGCCTGATGTATTTGCGCACAGCCACAAAGTAGCGTGTGAAGACAGCTTGGAAGAAGTTTTAAAGAACGCTACCAGTTCGTCTCGTCTCGCACTCGCTCATATCAAAGACGCGGGGTCATTATAGCACTTGTTGCGGAGTGCAATCTCCTGCTAGCGAGACATGGCCCTTGACCAAGCAAAACCTACAACGTCTGGCAGCGCAACGACACGTATACGCGAGCGACGGAGCGCTATATCCTAGAATTATCGAGACCATACGAGGATTGGATATCATAAAATATGCCAGGCTGGAGAGGTGAGTCTGAGAGACTAAGTCGACAGGGCTAGAGCACTTGGACCCAAAGTAAAAGGACGGGATAGACTCCGGTTGTATGCCACGGGACGGTCAGCGGAGCTAGTCAAGACAGATGGTCATGCAAGTAAAACTGAAGTCCCGTGGACAGGGAGACCCACAGGATGACAGCGAAGCAGGTGACAGAGCGAGGTAGGCATCGAACAACGCGTCATCTATCGACGCGTCCAGAATCGGTACAGAAAACAGCCTGGAGATCCTGGTGGTGAGATCAGCCATGCGTGCAGAAGCCATGCTACCTGGAGTGGTCCAACTGATGCATTGCCAATTACCTGCACGTTAAATCAAGATACCGATGATGATGATGATGATGATGAAGAAAAATAAGTAAAATTGTATGGTTCATTACCAATCTCAATCTGAATCTGTACCAATCAATTAATCAAAATTAATTTTTAAAATTTTAATACCTGACAGAATATAATGTTAGTAAGTTTATAGATTGTAATTTTTTGTGTAGGAGCTCGATGTTTCATCAGTTTAAATGAACGGTATAATTGCTAAAGGCTGGATGCGTAGCTTTGATGTAGGTATTTTCAGAAGCATATAATGAACTATGTAATTGGTATATTACTGTTTGTAAAACACAGCTGAATTTGTAGTTGTATGTTATCATTCAACCTGAAGAGTAACAATGGTCAACAGCTGAAGTAAGACTCAGAGCAGTGTAAGCTTATTTATTCATTTCATCCCTTGGAGAAAAATAAATACATGTAATTCTCTAATTTTTTTTTTAGATAAATATTTCTGTTTTAATTATTGTGCATTCTTGCACCATCGAAACCTGTGTCATGATCTTTAATATATCTTGCCTTTTTTTTTATTATGATTTAATAACAAATGGCAATTATACAATTATTAATTTTTACAATACATGTACATACATTTTGTTCAGTAGCAGCTGTCAGAAATTCAACAACAACAAAGCACTAAATTAATCCTTAATCCAGTTTAGTATTATGATGATAAAACATCAACAGTATTGCCATTTACATACATGGAATATTCTAAAGCATTTTAGCAAAGAGGGTGAACAAACTCAGGGCAAACAGGAAATCAGAGGAAAGAACCTTTATCAGTTTTTCAAATATTGTATCATGTAGTATCCACTATGATTAGAAAAAAACCAAGGTCAAGGTGATGAGATATATCTAACAGAATGTAAGGATTTAGGGAAATTGAGTGACCTTTTATACATTTCCATCACAGTTGTATGGCTATAAGTATATGGTCAGACAAATCAGTTTGATTGCTGCACCGTGGTGACCTGATAGCACCATTGGTAGAGCACCTGACCATAGATTCAGGGGTCCTTGGTTCAAATTCCCAATCTATTCCAAATTTCATTTCTCATAGCGTCTGGTGCGATAATCTGCCCCTGGAACTGACTTCTGAAAATACTCTGCTAGGCAAATTATCTTTCGGGGAAAATGAAGATTTTTCTCGCAATCAGACAGGTTCTGGG
This sequence comes from Ostrea lurida, assembly GCA_903981925.1. NCBI lineage: Eukaryota > Metazoa > Mollusca > Bivalvia > Ostreida > Ostreidae > Ostrea > Ostrea lurida. The sequence goes on from CAJDSM010016231.1 coordinate 19,163, forward strand.
TCTATCATTGAGGTCATCCATTGCATTTTTCTCTGATTCTCATTGTTTAAATATGTTTTGTTGTGGTGTTCCTTGATTGTACAAATATACAAATTGTATATATCATGTATCTTGAAGTCATCTGTAATGTCAAAGAATGACCCGAGTGGACGGAATCATGCAGCAACAATAACAATGCACTTTGACTGATACTGTCAATTTTGTTGATTGGTCAACTCCTGAATAATCATGCAACAAACTTATTTGCTATATAATTATAATAATTTGATTTTCACCAACAATTTTTATGTGAAAATAAAAGATACTGTAAAAGTTACTCTGATGCAGAAGGAGAAAGATACTGTAAAAGTTACTCTGATGCAGAAGGAGAACTGAATTTCATTTTACACACAAAAGTAAATTTTGTAAGTAACTCTGGCTCCATGTTTTAGTTGAGCAACCTGAGACTGAGTCAGATCGAGCGCAACAAGGAGATCATGTCGATGAAGCGGCAGCTGTTGCTACAGGAAGCCAATAATCTGTTGCTACAGGCGGACATTACTCGTCGTGAAACAGAGCTGCTAAGATACAAACAAGTGGCCAAAAAGAATCCGGGGCTGAAGCGATGGAACACCTACGGAGGAATGGAGGGACGTGTGGTGCGTGTTGCGAATTTAATTCAGAACACTAAATTCAGTCATTTTCTGTTCCAATTAAACTCACAGTGCATTTCATCCATACCAGTCGTTATAATTCATTTAACATTAAAGGATTTCAAAACAACAATGTTAAGAGGAAGTTGTCATTGATATTTGTCAGATTTTAAAACTAAAATATTGCAAACACTGAAAATATTGCAGTTAATTTCTTTGATCTCCATGTTCAGACATTTATGTTACAAATAAAAAACATATCAACTTTTT
>CAJDSM010016231.1:20071-43749 GCA_903981925.1 Ostrea lurida
TGAAAAATCAGTAAAGGTATAATAATGTTTATAAAAGTATGATTTTCACGNTTTTTTAAGTAAGGACAAATTAGTTGTTATTGTTATAAAAGTATGATTTTCACAAATTGATCTGAATGAAAGAAAAGTTTTAAAAAATGAAAACAAATGAGGCAATCAAAGTGTGAGCATTCTAATTTCTTTTCATATTTTTTCTGTTTTTTTGTTTTCCTGCATACTAGGATAAAACAACACGGTTTAACTTGGTGTAAGTTTGATGTTGTGCCCTGTCTGTAGTATACATGTTGTAGATTTATCACAGCTAACTGAGTTACCTCCCTTACAACGTTAGATGGTGGAAGTGGTCCTCGGAGTTTTCTCCACCTTTAACCCTAGACCAACAGATTGTCTGTTGAAGGACTACCATAGTTGAAAATCATATTCCAGTTAAACAGCATTAAATAATCTTTAAAATAAAAAAAAAATCTTACTTTTCTGAATACATCTAGGTTTTTGCTTTACTTCCAGGTGGAAGGCAAAGAAGCTGAGTCTGTTCCACCATACAAAAGATTCACCAAAAACTTTGCCAACAAGTCAGTTGTGAATGGGGCTGATGAGCTACAGGAAGCCTCAGAACCAAGCACTTCAGGTAAATGTGGCTGTCTCCAAATGAGTCAGTCTTACATTACACTGCCAATATTAGGTACAGCATGATTTAGATGTAATGCATGGTGTGTATCATGCAACAGATAAAGCCAAGTTCTGTCCAACAGCTCATAATGATAAACGCAGTCCTTGATATAGAGATGCCACTCAATAACACCTAGTTACAATACATTACTTTACACTTTTAAGTTAAGTTCGTGGGTAAAATGTCCAGAGTTTACACATTGATAAATTCTTCAAAAAGAATGTACGCGATTCTTATAAATTCTTAAAAAAGAATGTGATTCTTATAATTCCAACTCGTTCACCGTATTAACAATTTTAAAAATTTGAATACTTTCCATACATTACATTATTTGTTTTCAGGTGCGTATGACTACATCACGCTTTTGGATTCATTGACGTGTAAATTCTGGTTTAGCTGTAATTTTGTTCAATCAAAATAATTGTAATAAATGACATGGGAATTATAGCATTTAATTCTGTATCAGAAGCTGCATTAATCGGCCTTTGTAACTGTATTAAGTAAATACAGTATCACACAATACAGTTAAGATAAAGGACGTTTTTTATACAGTTAACTCTCGAATTATCGCCACTCAATTCATCGCCATTTTCGGTTAACCCCACATTTTTCTAGGAACGTTTTTCCTGCTACTTAAATATTCTCGTTAAAACGCCAAATTCGCTTTCGCCATTTGCCACGGTCTTTTCAGTACAAATTCTGTTTCACAGTGCTAATTATCTCGATCAACCGCCATGGGTACCTGTGGTCACCGAAGCGGTAAATTGGTCATTATCGATCTCCGGTGTCCACCCATGCTGAAAGACCCCAGTAATTACTGTGTTAAGTAAACAAGAAAAGATGTAGTCATGTTATCTGGACATTATAGAAAACCCGTTTCAGTTTAGGTACGGCTTGGCCACAAAAGAGAGTTCTTTAGAGTTTCAAAGATAAAAAGTAAAGGGTTTTGTGATGTTTAAACAAATAATCATGTTAAAATGTTTTGAATAAATTTATTACTGAAAATATTTTAATTACATGAATTATATAAGCAAACATAGAAAACAGCGGTAATTCTTTTTCTACAAAATGGCGGAAATTCAATTCATCGCCAAATTCGTTATAATGCCAAAGATTCAAAAGAACAAAAGGTGGCGGTTTATCGAGAGTTGACTGTATTAGTATCTATAATATAGTGCAGTAAAGGACATGCTCTGAATTAAGATTTTCATTCTTGTATTCTAACCTTTGTAATTTTAAACATTACAGATACAAGCAAAGATGATAGCATGAGAACAGATGAAGCATCTCCCATGGTCACCCGTCATACCGATACCAAAGGTTCATCAGTCATCCACGTATCACAAGCTGTTCATACCATGCCAAGACAACCATCGTCATCAGAAGATCCCAGCCAAGAACAGGAAGAAGTAACACCAGAGAAGTATCAATCCACTGTTGTTGTTCCGGCCAATCAAAATCAGCGACAGATTATTCACACGGACAAAGGAGTGGAAATATCTCTCACCATTAAATTGCCTAAAGCCAATGTAAGCATGCCTAGAGATATTTCACAGCAAGAACTCAGTGTGCCCAGAAGCCAAAGAGGAACATCTGTAGAAGCTTCCAAAGTCACGGTGGGTCAAGTCAGTGAAATGAGTGAGTCGTGTTCAGGATCAGATGTTACGGAAATGAAGTTTCCAGAACTTCTGATCCCCGAGTGGAAGAAAACAGCAGACAGAGGCTTGGTGAAGGTGGAGAGGCACGAGGTGGAGGACCCTATACTGAGTTCCTCCATTCCTTCCGTGGCCAGTCAGCCCCCAAGTGAAACCATTCCAGTGACCTCCGACTCTTCTCAGTCAGATTCTGGCCGCTACACTTCTGTTTCTGCTGATGTATCTAGAGAGAAATCTGTGGACCAAAGAGTACCTGTCATCACTGAAGAACAGGCACGATCTCTGGAACAGCTGAACCAAAACAAAAGACACACATTTACTGGGGTGATGGACACTGGCTCCGATACTGCCATTGCATCTAAACCTTTCAAACTAACATCAGTTACTATAAGCCCTTTGATTGGTCGAAGAACTTACGAATCAAGTGTTCATTGGCCGAGAGTTAGAAATGTAACTAATGTTCACAGGATTAAACCAGCTGAAGAACTTCTGCAAGAAAGCAGGAGGTATAGACAAGGCCAGTCAATTTATATGACAAGAATTCTACAAAAGTATGCTTTAAGTGAAGAAACCAGAAAGTATTTCGATGAGAGACAGCTGAGTTATGACAAAGAAAATTTTGCTCATCATGGTTATGTAAAAACAATAGTACAGCGTTTATCACGTGAAGGAACTCCTGATTCTGGTAGTAGCAGTAGCAATGTTTCCGTGAGGCCTGGTACCTCACTCACTATTCATCGGGCAGATTCTCCTCGAGCAAAGTCGGAATTTGTCCAGCAAATTGTTAGAAAGCTCTCGGCTCCCAGTGGACCAGGCCAGTCGAGAACTGGTGTAGCTCCCTTGAAAGATTTAACTAATGGTGTGGGTGTGAAAAAACTGGCTCAGGCCTTTGACAGTGGAAGAAATACCCCTGAAAGGGCTGTTTCTGACACTGAACAAAAGCCATACAAATCTGTGTTAGTGACAAGCTTAAGGCAAAGAAGTCATGATCTTTGTCATATTTCCTTTGATTCATCTTCATCCACTTCAACATTAACTTCTCCTAATACTACAGAAGAATATGATCCATTTGATAGTAGAAAAACAGATTCTGGTGTTAGTGAACATGTGATTAATTTCTCATCCATGCCTTTGTTAAGCGTAGCAGAGGAGGATTCTTCAGATACCAACAATGGCTACAGAGAACGGGCAGCCACTACCACAACATGCGACTCGAGCTCTGAAAAAGGAATCCGAAGTAGTCAAATCGAGGAGATCCACGCTCTCTCTGACAGTGACATTACCTGTACATCCTCTGGCAAACGCCACATATCTCACAAAACCATAGTCCCGGCAGGCGTCCCCCAAATGGAAATAATATTTCCCCAGAGACTGACAGAAAAGGGCAGTGGAAAGGTAAAAATGGGAACAATAGGCCTTCTGTGTCAACAAACAATGTTGTCATTTGATCTCGGTTTGACAATGAAAGCAGAGCAACAACAACAGAAGGAAGTTGCAGACGTTAAACTCAGAAAGAAGAGCGAGGCAGAGGAGGAGAGCCCTAGACCAGTATCTACAGGTTCTGATACCTCAAATGAGGAGAAGAAGAAAGCCAAATCCAGATTCTTTGAATCTAACTGGTTGCAAAGGCCAAGAAGATTTTTCAAAGTTTCGAAGTAAGTTCCAAAGCTATCTTAAGTTATAGAATTTAATATGCAAACAGATGAATTTTTGATGAATAACCTTTTTCAATAATTTGAAGAAATTCTATATTTTCTACATGTAAGATCATCACACTTTGCACCAATGAAAATGAAAAAAAAAAGAGGAAAAATGTATTCAAAGTAGATGATATAACATAATACAAAGAGAAAAACAATAAAATTTGTTGAAAATCTGATCATTTTAGATGCTGCAATAGAACAGCTTCAGAAAATAATTATGTTTTTGATAGATGAAGGAGCTATTGAAAAATATCCGGAGATTGGTAATTGAAAGTTTTGGCATCAATAGCAAACATTTTCTGTACATGTAGTGTTGTAATTAATTACTTTGATGCTGGAAATTTAATTCAATTATATATTGCTGGGGTATGACTTTTTGGTTTTCAGACTAGAGCATATTTTGATTTTGATTTCTAACATCTTGTTATTGGCTTACTGGGTATGCTGGCTTTTAAAGTTCCATTTGATAATCACACAGTCATTGACAACATCTTGGCTAATATTTAACAAAGGTTTAATTTTCAGTCTTTAAGCTTCAAACTGTAACATCCTAAATTGTGAAATCTATTGAAAATATGATCTGCAGTGTGTGTGTGTGCAATCAGTTTGAATGATGTTGACTATAATCTTTTGCAGTTATAAACTGAATGTCATGACAAAATATCCCACACAAAACAATCCGAGAAAGACCTATTTGGGTCCTAATTTGTGGTCCTATTAAATTCTGACTGATGTCAGAACTATACACCCCCAGTAGATAACAAAATTTGTTGTTTTACAAAAAGCAGTGAATACATAAATTTTTCACCACTTCTTTGAATAAGCAAAATTGGCTATTTATTATTATAACAGCTGTTGAGCTTCAGAAGTAAGGGCCACATATATATCAACAAGATAAGACTGCAGAACACTTGTCAATCATATGGGATAAGTTCTTGTCAACATTCAGACACATCGGTTGATATGCACCATATGTGCATGTGCATTTGGCAGTGTGTTTTTTTAATATAATAAATTAGTGCCTTGAGCAGAAGAGACATTCTGCTAAATCAAAGTCTTCTCTTGGATAAATTTATGCATAGTTACAAAAAATATTAACTCATTTACAATAGCAATTTCTCACAAAGAACTTTAAACTTTGAAATTCTGTCATTTCCATGTTAAAATGGTCAGATACCAAAATTTGAAGCAGATTTCCACCCAAAGTTCTTTCGGTTGCAAGATACACAAAAACATCAAAAATACTCACAAAATGTAGTTGTCACAAAACAACGTCTCAATACCAATAACATGATCTTCATAGATCCATGTTTAATGTTTGCATAAAATTTTGTGTATATTTATGAACAAATAGAATACATGTATATGTACTCATAACCTCAAAGAATGGCATGTCCGATAAAATGTATTGTGGTGCGATACTTCCTGTAGATCTTTAATTATTACTAATCATTGCTAATACACCAAATTCAGAAAATGGCTATATAATCCTTATTTATTTAAAAAAGAAGTTTTATCAGTGTATTAATAGCATTTATTAAAAAACACATCATTCTGCTTCTAAATGGGATTTAACGATGCTGAAATTAGATTGAAGTTTGTGATATCACATTATTAACCCATTTGGCATGTATCATAAGAAAAAAATCTTGAATGATGAGATATTGCTCAGTACAATTTCCTAGTTAGGAAATGATAAAACATTTGTTTTGAATTGCAGATGCTAACACTCACCGAGTGTAAAAGGTCGGAAACACTGGAGTTGTGTTCAACAGGAAGACAGGCATTGTTACCATGGAGACAACCACCTGTTTCCATGACATTCAGAGCTGACAAGCCCAGATGCAGATGGTGAGGAACTGCCCTGCAGGAGGGACCATGCACAACTTGTCAAATGTCTGGATCGACCACTCTCGAGCTGCTAGACATTTAGAGAGTTGGGAGGAACCACTCAATGAATGAAAAACTCAGATCTCCATTTATGACCTTTACTACAGCAGAAAATTTTCGCAATGGCCTTGCAACCATAGGAACTAAACATTTTAAACTTTAATCTCTCGACACAACCTATAGAATTCAATTTTACATGCTCATTGATGATGATTGCTCCGACCAAATCTGTGATGATCTAGTCACATTTCATCTCATGGATAAAATATTTTATCCTAGTTTGTTTTCAATATATTTTAAAAATGCCCTGTCAAATCTTGGTCATAGCTACAATATCCATTCAGTTATAGATATCACAATGCAACTTACAGGGAACACTTTATAAATAAAATGTAGAATATAACGGGAATGAATTATGAATTACATGTATAAAGATTAGAAATTTTTATTGAGAATTTAAAAGAAATTATGTATACAGGGATATTTTTCTATCTACAAACAGCAAGATACAATTTCATCCTTATTTTTTCCTCAAGCTGTATTTCAAAGCTGCCTTCAGTACATCAGAATGATGAATAAATTTAAATTCTCCCAATTTTAAATTCATCTATGAGGTAGAATTGGAGAAAATTTCCCTGTATACCATAAAACATTGAGAGGTTAAATAATATAATCCAAGTTTTAGGTATTATTTTGTTACAGTAAAACATAGAGGTTAAAATAATATAATCCAAGATAAGTATTTATTTTGTTACAGTAAAACATAGAGGTTAAATAATATAATCCAAGTTGAATATTTAATATTTTGTTTAGATACAATGAAAATTTCCCTGTATATGACAAAACATAGAGGTTATAGTATATTTAATCTAATTTCGATATTTATTTTGTTTAGGTACGTGAAAATTGATGGAATTGTGATTTTAATGACATATGTAGATTGTCTTACTTGTAGCATTAAATGCATGTAGATTATTACATCAAAAAATATTGTTACAGTCGCATAAAATGCAAAACCTGCCGAAGATAACAAGCTCTGTCCGCCCACTGGAATTTCAGTAGGGCTTCCATCTATCCAGTTCTCTGGATTCTTCACATTATACTCTCAAGTATTTACAATGACAAAAATGGTGCTATGTACAGATTTCATGCAGTTTGTTTGTGTTTGATAAATGATGTCAGATTAAACAAGTTTGAAAGTGTGCATCAATTGTTATTATCTTTTTTTCTTTCCAGAACATGAAAGCTTAACCTGGGAGGTAGTTTGGAAAATTTATGAATGATATGTTCCTATATTTGATCACGACATTTACATCATAATATCCCAATATAATGCTTTCCCTAAAGCCCCCATCACACCGGACCAGATCTTACTACGATCTTGATTTTTGCCTAAATCGTGACAGGTCGTAGCGTGTCATCGTGAAGTCTTGGAGGTCGTAGTATGAACGTGGTGGTCGTGGTCGACCACGACCGCGCTACGTAAATTTTGAACATGTTCTAAACATTCGTAGTGAAGTCGTGGTGAAAAAAGAGCGTTACTGGCAGCGTAGTGAGGTCGGGTACTATCGTATTGAGGTCGTGGCACAGTCGTACTAAAATCGCCCCTAATTTATAGACGATCACACTACGCTGCTACTACGCTCCTCACGATCATACCACGATTATATTTACGACTTATACGATCTTACTACGATCACACCACGATGCTACCATGCTCTGTGCGTTCATAGCACGCTCTTACTACGATCTTACTAAGGCCTAGCCACACCGAGCTTACGACCTAGGTGCGACAGATTTTTTTAAAATTTGGAAATCGTGGAAAGAGCTCAGAACTAATCACCATATTTGTTAATTAATTGTCACAAGAGCAAAGTCATCGCAGCAAGGTTGATGATAATGTTCAAACTTGCAACCTGCGATTCGAAGTTGCAGACAGATCTTGCATTGACGTACGACCAGTCGCAAATGTATAAGTACCACCAACCGTACTCATACGATCATCTATCACCACAAGCACTTGACGTTTTAATATATTTGATTTTAAAAAAAATCTTCCCGTAAACAATTATAAATTTGATATTATGTTTACGGGAAGATTTAAAAAAAAATCAAATACATGTATATTTAAACACGTCAAATGCCTGTGTACCACCTATTGTACGATGATCTTTCACCAATCGCAGAACGTGATGCAGATGGAGATTGTAGCAAACATTGCCGATGATCGTACTTCGGTAAATTTGCCATCATTCGCACGATTCAGAAACCATACGATCCAGTGTGACGGAGCCTTCAAACTTTCAAATTACCATTGTTTAGAATGACGTCGATAATTGTTGAGATTAGTAGACAAACAATTCATAGATCATCGTCACACATACCTACACATTTTATGAAAACATGGTGCGAACCTCAAGAAAAAAGAGGGATTGTACAAGTATCATCAAGGCATGTTGCCCTTGCAATAAAGCTAATTGATTGATTGGTATCAATTGTTTTATGTCCCACTCGAGAATACATGTATTTCACTTATATGGATACGTCACTGACCATTACGGGTTGCTGGGTATCTATTCTGACCGCGACCCCCACGGGTTAAAGCTATTGAAGGAGGATGGTCTGATCCATGAGTCTTCATGCAAAACAAAGCTAAAACTGACACACGTAAAGTCTTAAAAAAGTGGCATACATGACAAGCGATTGCGAGGAGTCGTAGAATCAGTCGGTAAGCGCAGTGTAAGCGTGGTACCATCGTACCGTGCGTGTAGCACCGTAGGGAGAAACGTAGAACAACATCGCATAGATCGTAGTGGTATCGTAAGGATGTCGTGGTGGTCGTGGTACAATCGTAGCATGGTCGTTGAAAGTCGTAGAAGAAGCGTAATAGAATTGACTATTGATAGATGATTGGTCGTAGTACAGTCGTGATTGCCGTCCACCGACCACGTTTTAATGAATCACCACGATCTACTACGATCATTTAGATCTTGAAGGTCGTGGAGAGCGTAAGTCGAATCGTTGGCCGTGTGATGGGGGCTTAAAGAAAGTGAGAATCTGGAATGTTGGGGTGGTGGCAAGCTTGCTGTGTTCTGGTTTTGGTAAACAAAATAAGACATAAACATATTGCTGATAAGATCAATATAATGGAAACTTGAGGCCTACCATCTTTCCTCTTCAGAGGTAATTTGATGCCCAATTCTCCTCACAGCAAGAGGAGTATCAATGATAGGCAGTACAGCAACATGAAGAAATTATATGCCAATGCATTTTCCTTAAACTTGTAAAATTATAGTAAAGGAGACCCTTAATTCAAATTATATTTGGGTTCTTGTCATTGTGGGAAGTTATGGGCATAGAAGAAAAGAGTTACTTCCACTGATGGTGATTTTTTGTTCAGTCATTGTGGGGAGTTAAGGGCACTGAAGAGTTACTTCCCCTGACAGTCAGTGAAAATTAAGTTAAAATATAATTTCTGTCTGAAATTACAGACTGAGGGGAAGGGATACCATTCCAACAATATTTTGGCATCTTTTCAGGGTTTGTGAAAACCATTCTTAACCATGTGACCTTAAACTTTGTTTAAAAACCCCACAGCATTTACAATTAAGTTGATCTAGCACAATTTAAGACATGATGAAAATTTTTCAGCAAATCTTGTACAACACTAATGTAATACATGTAACTCCACAATTCCGACAGCTACTACGTTTGATCATAACCTAAGTAAATGATACGGGTTTGTGCATTTTCTTGCATTATTATACGAGAAATTTATGAATCGTTATTTCCCTGATGAAATGATGATATAAAACTGGGTAGAAACTTACCATTTTTCTTTTTAAATTAAAGTCACTGAAGCTGTGATGTTTATGTTTTTTATTTTCTTCAGTAGTACGCACTGCAGGGTGAAGGAGTCGACAATACACATGCATATCATGTAGTATTAAACATATATGTAGGTTAACATTTTGATTAGACCTATTTGTAAGCATCTGTTGATCAAATCCTTTGGAAATTCAATGCAATATAAATATCCAACTTTAATTAACATTCATTCAAGTTTGACTGTTCAATTCATGATGAAAAAGCTACACTGGACTCTACTTTGCATTCATATTGTAACTTTCAGTATCCACATGTGTCAATGCTGCAGAAACTATTGACTATTCCAAATTTCGTCATACATGTGTAAGAATATGTACAAATGTGATTCTGTATGCTCATCACAGGGTGTTGTACATTTTTTCTACTGTTTGTTAACCCCAGAAACAGAAAACCACTTTGCTTTATCCCATAATTTATCACAGCAGGCATTCTCATTGTAAATGCATTTACTGTAACAAGAGAAGTCTCCACACTTTGAGGAAAAGCATATAAAATACATGCACATGCAAGAAGATCTAAAAATGCATCCTTAGCTAATATTCTAGCTATCAATAACTTTCTCAACATGGAGTTAAGACCCTTTACAAAATATACTAGAAATACTGAAATGTTTTAATTTTTATTTAAAATTAAAACTTGTTACAATACAACCTCTATATATATTGTTGTAAATCACAGTAAAAATTCATTTAGATATCAATAAGAACTGACTTTTCAGGATTAATACCCCCCGAGGGGCACACTATATAATGAACAAAACAGATTTCCTCAGATTAAACAGAAGTTGTCGGATAATTGTCGGCTAGTATATTATTGTTCAGCAGGAGTTGCGGACAATGCATTGAGGTGAAAAATGCCAGTCCAAACGTTCATATCTTGTCATAATTTGTCCAGATAAATTCCTGACAATATCCACTGTGACCACATCTCCATTATGTAATCTAACACTACAGAGTTTCATCATAAAAATCCTGCAAGTTGTTTAGGAGGAATTGCGGACGTCATATTTTGGACAGACGGACAAGGTAAAACCTACATATCCCCCAGATTTTGTTTGCGGGGTGGGTGTATAATTATGATGTATGAGTCCTGGTATACTCCGATAAGCCTGAGATAAACATTTACTGGTTAATTGTGTTGTAATTATCTTAAAAAATTTCCAAATCATAGTTTCTTCAGCTGATTCTGAACCAGTTTGGCAGACATAACATCCTCAATGGCAAGTCCTGCAAATAGAAAAGAAAGGGTCATGAGCCTTTAATGGTGTCCTGGGTATTAGGTAACATTAACAAATAAAACAAAATGTTTTTTGATATGAGACAGAATGGTATGCCATGACAACAGAGTCGATATCTAGACACTTCAGCTTTCGCTTAGTTTTACTTGAGAACAGACTTTGTTAACATTATTTTGTCTTCTTTATCTAGAATTCCGTATTCCAGATCTGGATACTCTTTTTGCACCACAAAATGCCTTTTCAAAATCCATTTTGGGGTCCAAGGTGGCAATTCTGTGCAGTTATTCAAATCCATGCAGGTGGTAAAAAGTTATAGCCCTGACAATGTTAAAACCACTATATGCATTAGGACCTTGACCTCTGCTCAAGGTCATGACACACCCCTGGGTCCAGGACAACATTTTTTTTTTTAATTTATTAGTTCAAATTCATGATCAGTGAAAGTTATAGCACCAGACATGTAAAGTTGAAAATTCACTTGTGATTGTGGACTGACTTTACAAATTTATTTATTGTGTATTATGTATAACTACAAAGTAAGTCTTATTGAAAGAAATGTATTACCAGTGATTTGAACAATGTTGTTATGAATCTTTGGACTTTTCAATCACTAAGAGCATTTCTTAGCTTAGCAAAAACCTCTGTCCTATATAAATACAAATATTAATCTGAGACATTTGATAAACATATATTCCACTGTATACACACTACTAATTTGCTCCAAAGACAAGAAAGTATATTTCTATAGAATTCTATTTATACGGTTCGACAAAACAAGTAAATCATCATGAGAAATTATTGATACGTACCATTTAATGAGAACTAACTTGGGACTTATCAATCACCATTTCCATCAGAGGCAGGTCATCGCTGTCCACATAAAGATCGCATGGACCGTGGCTAGATTGCGGTGAATTTCCTGCAGTTCAGGACGAGCAACCACAGTAAACAGATTTGAAAATGTCAAATAATTGTTTCACTTGTTTCTAACCAAAAGTGATATTCAAATTTGTACCCAAAGTTTGGAAGAGAGATGAATACAAGGCTATATGACATGATCACATTAAAGACATGTTAACTTTCAGTATTCTTTGATTTCTAGAGATTTTTCTCGACATTGTGTAATTGCAATAAATGTACATTTCTATATATGCAGAAATCTGTCGAATATATCACATAAAAGGAGGATACAGACAAAATCCTCCAGTCTGTAGTAAGTATATTCAATATACGTAAAACTTCTAATCTCGACAATGGTATTTTACGAATACCCCCTTATGTCGAAGTCAGTTCCCGGCGTTTTCCCCATTAATATTTTTAAAACTCTGATTCGTCGAACACGGTTATCTGAATACCCGCTTATGTGAAGTATTTTAAGGTCCATGTCCTATTTCACCTGGTTTATCTCGTAGTGCAGTAAAATTTCCGGTCATGCTTCCATACTGGCCTACTCAAATACAGGTTTCTACGCCCCGGGCTGTAAAAATAATGATAAATTGCCACGCTCGCATTTTCCCGGAGACCTGGTTGCGATAATTAGTTAACGAGCTGTTATCGGTGACACTTTTTAAAGTTCGGCCACCAAATTAGACTAACACGCGATTCTCAAATATTCCGTCCAAACAATAACCAGTATGTGAGATCGAATTTCGATATGCTCGAAGCCGGATCATCTTCAAAGTTTTTTCGAAGTCCCTTCGAACTTCGAGATAGAGGTATTTTACTGTATTCAGTAAATCTTCATAGGGGCATGGACTCGATTTTGGTATAAAAAGTACAATGAAAATGAAATTGAAAACTTTATATTTTCAAAACAAGGCACAAGCACTGTTTATATTTACATGTCACGTGACTCCAACTATCAGCTTGGCTCCAAAGTTAATGGCTTTGATGAAAAAACAAAAACACTTTCTTCTAGGTGCTTGCTCCCTAACTTGACTTATCATTAACAAGTTAATATGTTGAATGCTTCTGACATACTTTATAGAAATCTTGGTGTTCTCACCTCCTCTCATGGTTTCCTGGCTATGACAAGCGTGTTCACAATGTCCAGTGAGCTTGACCTTTTGACCCCAAATTCCATAGGAAACATCTTTGACCCATGAGCAGTTTATATGTATACTCTAGGTGGAAAGTCTAAGACTAAAGCCTGGAAACCATATTGCTACTTCAATGTCCAGTGCACTTGACCTTTGACCTTTTTACCCCTTTGATAGGGTAAATCTTCATCCCATGGGGAGTCCATATGTATGATATGGTCACTTTAGGTAGAAAGGATAATGCTCTATAGCCTGAAAACCATATTACTACTTCAATGTCCAGCATGCTTGACCTTTGACCCCAAATTCGATAGGGAATATTGTATGATATGGTGACCAAAGTAGAAAGGATAATGTTCAAGAACCTGAAAGCATAATTCAGTGTGATTTTGACCCCAAATTTGACAGGGAACATCTCTGTCCCATGGGTAGTCCATATGTTTGATATGGTGACTCTAGATGAAAAGGATCACACTCCAGAGCCCGAAAACCATTGCGTTTATGGATAGACAACCCGATTCCAGTAACCCCAATTTCAATTGATCAAAAATTGTGTACATGCTCCTTTAAATTAGCAGAATAATATTCTTGGTAATGTCATGCTTGCCATTGATATGTGCTCCTGGTTTTACCCACTCCTTCTTCAATACAGGTGTTGCTGATGAAGTGACTGTAACAATTACATCTGCATCTTTTACAGCTTCCTGTGCACTATCATATGCTGTTCCATTAACCTCCTCAGCTAAGATGTCTGCACTTTTCCTTGTTCTACTCCAAATGTTTATCTAAAGAAAGCAGTAAGGGGTGGATACACATAACACTTTATATTTAAATAACATACATGTATCAAATTTCACTTGTAAAACACAATTTCACAGGTTCATGAATGCAGTATAAACTGAGTAGCCACTAAGTCCTAGCTGCCATATTAATGATGTCCTAGGAATGACATCACATTTCATTTGGCTCCTGTTTCATCTTGCTGCTATGGCAATATGTGATGTCATATAAAATTCATATTTTCATTAGAATTGTTCATCAAATGCATTTTACTAAATTAAATTGTAAAGAATGAAGTCATTTTTCCTCATTTTATACAATGTAAAGCAAGTTGGGGTAGTTAAGCTCTTTTATAAATTACTAGGCAGTTTACAATGGGTATAAACTGTCTAAATTTATTTTTACCGTAATTTCTCTAATTTTTCGACACTAAAATATACCCACTTTTTCAGGATTTTGCAAAAGTGTCGAAAAATTAGAATTTGAAAACTTTTGGTATGATTTCCTTACCGTAAAGATCGATATCTATAAGGGCCGGTAAGTACGAATTTTTCAGGATCATACACAAGTGTACGGGCCGGCATTACACTCAGTGTAACCCAAATAATTAATCCAGTTGTTATAACTTATATTCCGCTCATTCCGATCACTCCATAACCTTCCGACGGAGAAGAAAATTCAAGTGTTACACTCTCGGAGATGCTCTGGAGATTATCTGGAGTTTATTTGTTGTTCCATATATTATGATTTTTGTCTTGTTGTGTGATGCTTAATACACCAGATCTTAAAAACATAAGAGGTTGTGAACTTGTACAAGAAAATCTGACGAGATGCTTACGACTTAAGACGATAGAATTGGTCAGTAGATAAAAAGGAAGCGTGATTATCAAAAGCGAAA
Organism: Ostrea lurida; assembly: GCA_903981925.1. Taxonomy (NCBI): domain Eukaryota; kingdom Metazoa; phylum Mollusca; class Bivalvia; order Ostreida; family Ostreidae; genus Ostrea; species Ostrea lurida. Next base: position 34,832 of record CAJDSM010016231.1, read on the forward strand.
GTGGGAAAAGAAATAGGCGGATCCACATAGTAACACGTGATGCTTACGTTAGGTAGGGCATGGTATATCAACACAAGTAAATAAAGAAACATAGAATGTTTTGTTGAAACACATATGCCCACCGTATTCCACAATCGCCAGTGGAAGGAGCTGTCATAAGGATTATGCATGTGAAATATGAAAGGTTTATCCTCTACCATTCCCAACGTTAACGGCAATGGTTTAAAGTTTTTAAAATGTAGGTCAAATTCAGGTCAATGGTCAACATTTTGCGTACACAGATAAAAGGACTAGTTGCATAAGGAATACACATGTTCGAATATGATATGCACTAGACTCTTGCATGCCAAAGTCATGAGTTAGTGGTTAATGGCTAAGTTTTGCTGAAAAGTTAGGTCTAGTCTCAAAATCAAAGGTCAGTGCAGGATCAAAAGTTTTAAGTACCCACGGAAAGAGTCTTGTGCGATTAAAGAGAAAACATACTTAGTGAAATATTCAAACGCCATCAGTTTATTATCATTCAAAAGGTTAAGCTAAGGTTAATAGGTGTTTCTTTGAATAAGGAGGTCAAACTTCACAGGTCAAGGTCGGAGTTCAACAATGTTGGTAACCCACGAAAAGGTCTGTTCATAAAATCTCGACATGGTGAAATACGAAAGACCCTAGTTAAGAAAGTGAGGCTCAATTTCGATCATATGTGGGGCATAAAAAGCCACTAAAACAGTGAAGAATACAGCATAATTCAAAGATAAGATATAATCATTAAGCGTCACTAGTCTTTTTAAATCAGTAAACACCACTCTAGTTACACAAACCACTTCCACAATCCAGACGATTTTTACATCAGAATTTTTTCCTGAAGTGTCGAAAATGGTAGAGATTTTGTAAACATCGTGATTGACTTTTCATCAATTCAGCACATGCATGGAAATTAGATAGCACGTACGACCAAAATTAGAGAAATGTACGGGTAATCTATGGTAAAATGAGTTTGTAAATTAAATTCACTCGTAAATTAGTTATAGAATTTTACCAGTCCAACCTGACGTTGCATCAACTACAAGATGTAGGGTATTCTAAGAAGAAGAAACATTCGAGAGATATCTAACATTGGATTCGAAGTATACCGCATTGGTTAAATACTTAAACGACTTTAGTTTGTTGGGATTAGTTCCGAATACTTTCGACATTAAAGCGATTAAGTATACGAAGTTACAGCCCTGGATATCCAGTAGGTAAATCGGAGCTCACTTATACAGGTTCTCGCCATTCTAATCGTTATTATGTATCAGTCTTTCTGCACTTTTCAAAATGAACAAGATCGAATGACACAAGGCGCTTGGGAATGATGAGATACGTTGCCCGAACCCTGATTCTCATACCTCATGTAATGCCAGGATGTGGGGATCGGTAAGCACCACAGATGCTAATCAGACTAATGAAGTAAACTAAAAACATATCTATAAGGGCAAGGAAAAAAAGATTCATTAATTATTGTATCTATATTATCAAATTAAAAATCTATCGCATGTATTCACTATTCATTTCACAACTTCAGTTTTCTGAACTTGACAGAAATTTGTATGTGCTAGTTCACTAATATTAGGCACTTTAAGTCCATTTGTTGCGATCACAATACAAGTAGACATTAAGATTCCATTTATTTGCCGATATACATACCAGGTGTGGCCTTAAGATTCCATTTAGTTGAAAACAATACAAAACATGTGGCACTTAAGTCCATTTTAGTTCTTCTGATACATATACATGTGGCATCATTTAAGTTCTGCCAACACATACATCATTACATGTGGATGCAGAGTGGAGGTACATTGTAGTGCTACTTATAGGTAAAATTTACTACTACTCTAGATTTTTCTTACAAATGTAATAGTACTTTGCATTCTGAGCTTGTTCACTAACCAAATTGTTTGTTTCTATGTTTATACTTTCCAGTAATTTTGAATCCAAATCTCCTTCTCTGTTGTGTTGACAAAACATTACACATTATCTAAAGATTATCAGCATGACCAATATTCCTTACAAATATCCCTTTAAAAGATCCAATAAAGAAAAGACAAATCACAGGACAGTGCTTTGAAATGAAAATTTATGAATATATGTTAACCACCATAAAACACGAAATCACATTCAAAACAATGGTCCATGGGTTTATAGGGCATTATGATGTTGAAAACAAATTATAATCTGCACACTACCCCATGGAGATGTTCCCATATCATTATGGCTAATCCACTGGCCCTTCTGCTCTTTAGATGAGTGTTTTAAAGATTTTTTTCTTTTAATATTCCCATGTAAATCTTTGATGTGGCCCAACCCTCAACCAGGGAGCTGAATTTTGGCTCAGAGGGAGCTTAAAGATGATGACAAGTCATTTGATTTGGTTATCATTTCAAAGGACTTTGTTAGGAGAGTATGCATACCATACAGTGGAATACCTTTTCACAGTAGTGACTTTAATTATACAATTAATCCACCCGTCCATACAGGCAACATGAATAAAGATAACCCGACGACTAGGGTTTCACAAGGTGACCTGGACAAGGTCGCACAGCACACCACAGTGACTGGACCTGACCAAGTCCATAGCCACACAACAAAGTGACCTGCCAAGGTGCCCAGCCACACCCACAAAGCTTCGACCTCATGACCTGACCAAGGTCGCCATAGCACACAACAAAAAGTGACCTGACCAAGGTCGCACAGCAACACCACAAAAGTGACCTGACCTGACCGAAGGTCGCATAACCAACAACAAAGTGACCTGACCAAGGTTTCGCACAAGCACAACCACAAGTGACCTGGACCAACGGCACGCAGCACACCATTGTCATCAAGGTCAACATTGGAAAATGGAACCGAGGACTGTCCACAAGGGTTGTGGTGACCTGACTCAAGGTCGCACCAGCACACCACAAGTGACTGACTGACCAAGGGTCGCGCAGCAACACCCATGTCATTCAGGTCAAAATGGAAAAATGACAGAACCCGAGACTGGGTGCCAAAAGGTGACCGACCAAGTCGTGCAGCCACACACAACGGTGACCTGACTAAGGTTGCACAGCACAATCACAACAAAGACCGACCTGACAAAGGTTCGTGCAGCACCATCACAATGTGACCTGACTAACTTGCACAGCACATTCACAAAAAGACCCTGACCTGACCAGGTCGCGCAGACACATCACAACGGTGAACCTGACAAGGTTGCAACAGCACATCCAAAAAAGCCTGACGCTGAGACACAAGGGCGCAGCACATCACAAGGTGACTGGACCAGGTCGTGCAGCACATTCACAGGTGACCTGTACTTAACGGTTGGCACAGCACATCACAAAACAGAACCTGACCTGCCAAGGTCGTGCAGCACACCACAAGGTAACCTGACCAAGGTTGTGCAGCACCACCACAAAGGTAACCTAACCCAAGGTTCGTGCAGCACACCCCAAGGTGACCTGAACCTGCCAAGGTCACGCAGCCACCACCACAATAGTGAGCCTGACCATGACCAAGGTCGCGCAGCACACCACAGACCTGACCTGACAAAGTCGTGCAACACATCATTAAGGTGACCTTGACCGAAGGTCGCACTAGCCACACCTGACCAAGTCGCACAGCACACCACAAAGTGACCTAGACCAAGGTCGCAATAGCACACCGACAAGGTGACCTGACTCAAGGTCGCGTAGCACACCACAAGGTGACCTGACCAAGGTCGGCACAAGCACACCACAAGTGACTGTGACCAACGGATCGCGTAACACACACAAGGTGACCTGACCGGACCAAGGTCACGCGCACACACACATAAGTTGACCTGACCTGACAAGGCGCGCAGCACCCACAGTGACCTGAGCCTGACCAATGGTCGTGCAACACATCATAAGGTGAACCTGACCAAGGTCGCATAGCCACACCACAAGGTGACCTGACCAGAAGGTCGCATAGCACACCACAAAGGTGAACCTGCCAAGGTCGCGTAGCACACCACAAGGGTGACCTGAACCTGACCAAGGTCGCGCAGCACACCCATGAATAAGATAAATCTATAAATGAGATCTACATTTCTTTTAGGTGAAAAGTTATGGCCAAAGTTAAAATCAAGGACTGACAATTACACATATCTTAATCTAGGAGAAAAACAGAATTTCTTTAGTGAATTTACCTGGGTAGCCACCGCTGAAACCGCCGCGGTTCTCATTGTGGTTATCACCTCTCCATCCATAATCTACAAAGAAATCAATGTTTAAGACAATGCCAGGTTTTACAAAACAAGTACAAATCACATGTAGTGCATGAAACTTAAATTTTTGTTGCATTGATTTTGGAAAATGACAGTCCTCAGCATATAATAGGAAACAGAACTTGAGAAAAACGTCCACTTCTATTTGTAAACTACCTACAAACGGTGGATTTGTCCTCCTTTGACTAGAATCTACAACGTTGTAAATACTAGTCAAGTACATCTTATTAAATCTATTGATTATTTGTTGTTTTACGTCCCACTCGAGAATATTTCACTCATATGGAGACGTCACCAATGCCGGTGAAGGGCTGCAAATTTTAGGCCTATGCTCGGCACTCATGGCCTTTGAGCAGAGAGGGATCTTTATTGTGCTACATCGGGTGTGACATGGGGCCTCGGTTTTTCCGGTCTCATCCGAAGGACCGCCCCATTCAGTCGCCTCTTACATGCAAGGGGATGCTGGGGACTTATTCTCACCCGGACCCAAATGGGTCAGCTGATTTGAAGCTTTTAAAAGCTGTCAAAACATCTACTGATGGGATCGTTAAAACAAATAATGCTACATTCACTCTCATACATGTGTAATTTGCATGGAACAAGTGGATTTGGGGGTACTTTTAGATTTGCACACAATTTTAATGGAGAAAGCATTCCTGGTATCTTAAACATACTTAACCATTTCTGGAATCCCTGTTTTTGAATTGAACACAGCAATGATGGCATTATGAGTGGGTACATCAGTGTTTTGTGGAAAAAAGGTGACAAGCTTGGTAGCCAAAGCTTCATCTTCTGGGCTATATGCTGGCATCACTCCCATGATTCTATACACAAAAAACAGGAGGGTGTTGATATCTATTCATATAGTAAAATCCATCGCATCCAAATTGCTCTGGAAAATAGATTTTCTGTCCGACTTGATTATACAATGCACTGCAGTGAAGGAATAATGGCAGACATTCATGCAAATTTACCTGTACCTGGTAAAGAACATTTGTGTGAATAAATGCAGGTATGCATTTATGCAAATCTATCTGTATTTAGTATAGGACAACTGTGGGATGTGAAGAAACAGTGGACTTTACAGACATTTATTTGCATTTGGTACAGGACAATTCATTATTGTGTGAAAGAATAGGACATTTTCCCAAATTAATCTGTATTTGGTGTTGTGACAGGCTATCTGTAAAAAAAAAAAAAGAAAGGGGGGGGGGGGGATTTCAGCAAATTTTTGTGAACATTTTTACAATTCAATACCTGCTATACATTTAGGTGAAAGAAATGTTCTGAATTTAATCTGAAGCCATCAACTTTTAATGCTTTTTGATTGCGAAATCATGGCATGCAACAACTCTTTTTCACATTGTTCTCAATAATGGCCAAATGACCTTGCTTCAGGGTCATAACACATTGTTCAGTCATATTACACATGCAACCCTTGTATCCAATATGAACCTATAGTGTGCATCCATTACAAAATTATCACTTGAACAAATATTTCAATTTCTTTTACTAAGTAATCTTGCTTTTGGCCTTGGTTCATGTTCATACAACATTCTCTGGTCATAAGCAACCATTGTGTTCAATAATTAAGAGATCGTTTTTTTTTTAATATCCCTCTGTTACTAAAATGTGGCCATACCCCCCCACCCCCCACCCCCCCACCCCCTCCCTCCCCCTGGTATTCAGACTTTGTTCAATTTATAACCTTACTTGACAGTCTTTAAGACTTATTGTATATAAATAACCCTTGTGTCAAGTATGGGCCAAACATTTTAAAAGAGTGAAGTATTTTATATATATATGACATCAATTCATTTTTGTTTTAAGAGCCATTTTGCCCACTGGGGTTAGAACCCCCCAAGACCCAGTGATCATAGTGGTGGGGGCCTCAAAAGATTTCATGCTAGGGCTGAAACGATTTAACAAAACATCGATAATGTTTAATATAAATGTTCAATTCAATGTTCGATTCATTGCCTTGATTTTGGTTCGATTCAGGTTTGGTAAAATATCTTGGGCTTTACCTGAACTTGTTATACATACACAAGGGACAAGACGACGTCTGATGATGACCAGACTGTTATTAACCTCAAGCCTGACAAAAACAACAATGAACTCAATCAGTTTATACTACAGAGCCAACAGGCATCTTAACATTTGCTGGTTTGGAAACATTTTGCTTTTAAAATTGTTTCTGTGAATCTTTTGATTAAAGAGCTGGATACGGTAAGTATAACACATCGATCGGCCTTGTTTGCACGTAAAAATAAAGTTATATATATGTTATCTTAATAATTTATAAGGTTCTAGAAAATTTGTTCACCTGCCTATGTTATGTAGTATAGAAATGACATTTGTTTAGAAAATGCACGTGCATCTTGAAATATGCGACAACCATGTATGTATACCAAACTTTATTGAATATACAGTATCATCTTTTAATGGAGATAACACAAGTAAAATTTAATATAAAGGTGTGGCCAATTTAATTTTTAACATTTTTTGGGGTTAAAATTATGTCAATAACAGTAATTTTATGAAAATCCAGATTATTGCTCCGATTTCGGACTCTATTTACAAGATGCACATGCATTTTCTGAAACAAAAGTAATTTCCATACACAGGAGGGTCTTGAACAAAATTTCTGGACCAATAAAATATAAGATAATGTAACTTATTTTTTACATGTGGACAGGGCCGATGTGCTATGCTGTTACTGTACCCAGCTATTTTGGTTTTTTACTGTAAATATCGTATTGAAAATATTAAATCATGGCACAAGATCATAAAGGGGGCGTGTCGTTTCAAGATATTTTGAACATTATTTGTACGTTATCCCACCCTTGAACCTAGTGAACCCTGACCCAAGAGCAATGGATCTCTCAATTTTAGTTAGAGGTCTCCCCAATCAATGCTCAATAATGGAAAGCTGTTGCTGTACAGATTGCCACATGGGCTCGTCACAAACTTTTTGTCTTATGAAAATTTGACACCGTCTATTCTATATTTACAGAATTATAGAATAGAGAGGGTCAATATTTGTGACGAGCCCCTGTGTGTGAGATTACTGTACAGTAAGTACGTGTGGATCCATACCCATCGACTTCCTTTACTTTGACACCCATTCGGACAGGTTGCTCAACCTTTTTACTCGAGAATTTCTTCAGCGCACTTTCCATTTGAGGTATGAGGTCATTGTAACGCAATACTTTTTTAACTTCAGCAGCAGAAATGAACTTCAAGTCCATCTTGTGGTTCTACGGGGGAGAACTCTTGCAACGTGCTCTTTTGGAAAGGAGATAATTTTTAACCGTGCAAAATGGCGGAGCGGGAAAGGGAGACACAAACATGTGTAAGATTTTTCATTAAAATATTCAGTTTATATACTTCCAAAGGAAATTACATAATATACTGACGGTGCTACTGTTTAAGCGAGCGCAGCTACACGTATATCATGTAATGTTCGGGTTTTGCAAATGTTGAAATTAACTTTCTTTACCACAAGCTAGTTTTACTTTTATAACAGGTAACACTAACACTTTCCCTATAGATCTTCTCACCAAAACGCAAGTGTCCGTCCCTAGCGAGAAATATATAGTCCTGGATAAAAACACATCCGTACATGCATAAGATCTTGCATGAAAATAAAAACCACAACACTCAATACTTGCTGCTGAAAACCTTTTGTGAATATTTCAGATGCTGGAACTTGCCCTGCTAAAAGTATTTGGTGGACATGTTGTAAATCCACCTGAGCTGTACTGTATGTTGTGATTTAAAATACAAATGTTTTTTCAGTTGATTTCGGATTCTTCATGTCAGTATGGATTGCAATCAGTTTGGGGCACTGGGAACCAGATATTTGTATTTCCAGGCAGAAACCCTGTTCTATGCTCAGGTAATAAGGTGTAATGATATAGATGTCTATCCTGTGTATCTCAGTNAATAAGGTGTAATGATATAGATGTCTATCCTATGTATCTCAGTATATCTTACCTCCAGCTAATTTGTAGCATTACCATTGGTTAACATCGATCATGTGAAGACCATGTATATTCCATACATAGTCAGTAGAATTCCATACATAGTCAGTAGGAGCCATTAGTCCTTATACACGATTAAGAGATGAGTTATTTTCCATCTCAAATTTGTTTTCAAAGTGTCTGACTAGTCAAATGAATAAACTCCTGTCGTCGAAATGAATTCCCAATGGCCAATAGTTCATTGAACTCGAATACTTTACGAAGTTTACGTACCCCAAATACAAAAATTTCTAACGTCACTTGTTGTGACGTCATGGTTGCTTCAGGCCAAAGTGCATCATGTACGTGATTCATCAACATGCAAGTTTTATACATTATGCTATTTAGAAAAAGGCAGATCGGCAAAAGCATATATGTTCATTTACAATGGTTTTTAGTTGACCTAATATCATAATGGTTTATACATGGTCCGCTCTGTGCGCCCATATTGGAATTTACCTGACCATTGTATAAACATCTGCGCTCTCGACCCCATTTGGAATTTACTGACCATGTATACAACCCATATTAGGTCAACTGAACAAACCATGTAACTAATAATATATCTATGTATAGACCTATCCAGTATTTCAGTACACATAGTTCATTTATATCACACAAAGCTCTTT
>CAJDSM010016232.1:3961-14959 GCA_903981925.1 Ostrea lurida
CATGCATGAGCTATCCAGGCCGATATATCCCCAGTCCATATAGCCGTAACTACTACAAATGTTTCCACAGAAATTAAATCTCTGGTTGCTTGATAGCTAAGTTGGTAGAGCACCTGACTGGGGATTCAGGGGGCTAAAGTTTGAATCCAGACCTGGTCCGTTGCATTTTCTCCCTTCCTATTACAATTATTTTATGCTTGAACACTAGGCCTAAATGTGACCGGTCAATGCCGAAATTTCACGATTCTTGTACATGTTGCTTTGTAAACCCTTATCCATATTAATTTTTTACTTACGGTGCTGAATTTTAATTAAAGTAAGCAAAGTGGTAATACTTTTTTTTCAAATCAATATAAAGCATATATTTCCACAAATTTTGGCTGTATCTTAAACCAGTAATCGTTCTAATTCTTAAATTCCGTTCCGTTTTCTGCTCCGCGTTTTAGCAACACGCCTCTTCAAAATTCTCTTGCACAGAGTCTCTCCCTTACAAAAATCGTGTAAAACGGGAGTTGACAGAGGTGTGTAACATGGTAAGGGAAAGATAAGGACCGACAACTCTGTGCAAGAGAATGGACAAATGCAAATAGGTGCGGGGGTGGGTGCATGGGTATCAGGTTAGACTGGATCACTGACTAGCTACAAACACAGATGTCACAAAACACTTACTGATAACACTACAAGTCCCGTAGATATTGGAATCACCCAACCAATGTGTGCAAACCGAAAGTAGTTTGGATCGTGTCTATCCGCCATGTTTTTCTGTGGTTGGTATGGATTAGTCCAGAGGATTTCCGATACTTGTGTAACTCCCCTTCATGTTGACTTGTATTTGCTACCTTGCACTCCGGTCCAACAGATCGACTGTTTCCCTCTACCCCAGTCAACAACTGTATAATATACGACAACATTCTCAGTTGGCAGCTTTCCTAACAATGAGGACAGTCGTAGATTACTAATTTACATCCAGGGTTCCCCAGGGGACTCCCCAGGGGACTCGGTCCCTATAGCTAGCTGAGAGCACTGTTCAAGATTGTACCACATTTTAAAAACGACTTCCCTGAGGTTGCGACATCTAATCAAGTCTGCATATTTACCGACAACAGAGCCATAGCCTGTAATCAATCACTTTGATAAGTTCTACAAAAGCACCTTTACAAACAATTTGGAAACACGGGCCAAAAAAAAAAAGGGCATCGCATATGGCCAAGCCGGCACATATAGATCTACGCCCACATATAATTATTATAAACCATCGTCAGCATTCCCCTTGTAATATGCATATCTCCACATTGTGATCCTTCTTTGTACCAAGTTTCATCAAAATCCTCCAAAGGGTCAGTTAGGAGGAGTTGCGAAGACAAAGTATTTTGCATAGAAAATCTTAAGTAAATGGGTCCTAACTCCTTTAAAAAACACTGGACAGCACTCCCCTTGCAATATGCACATCTCCACATTGTGATCTTTCTTTGTACCAAGTTTCATCAAAATCCCCCCAAAGGGGTAAGATCGAAGGAGTTGCGAAGACTAAAGTATTTTGCATAGAAAATCTTAAGTAAAAGGGCCCTAACTCCTTTAAAAAAAACACTGGACAGCACTCCCCTTGCAATATGCACATCTCCACATTGTGATCTTTCTTTGTACCAAGTTTCATCAAAATCCCCCCAAGGGTTTAGGAGGAGTTGCGAAGACAATTGTGAAAGGGACAGACGGACGACAGCGGTATACATAGCATAATAGGCCCGCTGCCCGCTTGCGGGCGTATAATAAAAATTGGGGAGCGTTTGAAGGAGAAAGGAGAAAACCTGTTACTGGACCGGGGGCCCTGCATTAGTTGTCAAGTGCTCTAACCACTCAATACCTGTGATCCGTAAAGCCCTAATTACTACATTCCTCCCTCGTTAATTTGTCTTCGCCCTCGAAGACACATGACCTAGGTTTTATTTGCATCAGAGTGAGACAGGACATTCAGCTGCAAGTCCGGAGTTGGTCAACGGCATCAAATGCGATAGACCTATATAAGAGAGAGGGAAAAACCTGTGGCTGGACCGGGAATCGAACCCGGGACCCATGCACTACTAGTCAGGTGTCTAACCACTGAGCTACCCAGACCGATCTCCACGATCTGTATAGCCGTAAAGTTCTACTACATTCCTCCCTCCTTTAATTTGTCTTCTCCCTCAAATACACACGACCCAGGTTCTTTCTGCCCATAGGAGGACTTCCACCTGCAATTCCAGAGGTGGGCAACGACACCAATGTATAGTATACTGTATATAGGAGAGAGGGAAAAATCTGTGGCTAAATCGTGATCAGAATCAAACTTGGGACCCCTGCATAACCAGTAAAGTGAACTAACCACTGATCTACCCAGGCCAATATCCACGGTCCGTATTTAACCCTATCTACAACAAATGCAAAAATGCTATTTCATGAGTGAATATTCAGAAACAATCATCAAAATTTTACACTTTGGATAATCACGCATTGGAAGAAGTTCAGAACAACCCCTATCTGAGACTTTTAGAGTGGACCACACTTATACTAGAGTCACTCAAAAGCTCAGTTTGAAATTGCAGGAAAACGGCATCTGTCTCCATGGTAAGATCACGCCACCTGTCTCCATGCTAAGATCAGGTATGGATCACTGACATCGAACTAGTCTGCACCAAACAAGTATTCATCTCCGTGGGGACCCGGGTTAGAATAGGTTCGTAACCGGGGGGGGGTTTGGGGGGGGTCTCCTCCTTGCTTTCGTATAAGGGACTAAACGGGGATCGGAGGTCCTTCGGATGAGAGCGCAAAAACCGAGGCCCCGTGTCACAGCAGGTGTGGCACGATAAAAATCCCTCCCTGCTTAACGGCCATTTTTAAGTGCCGAGCACAGGCCTAAATTTGCAGCCCTTCACCGGCATTGGTGACGTCTCCATATGAGTGAAATATTCTTGAGTCGGACGTAAAACAATATACAACCAATCAACAAGTATTCACTGCGCGATGGAAGCAATGTTAGTTTTAATTAAAAGAAATATTAGAGAAAAGATTCGATATCAAAACATTCATCGATGAATGTAAATTACGCAGCCCTGTAAGTGCAGGTCTAAAGTGAAAATTCCGCGAAAATAGGCAATATGACTCACTAGTCCAAATTCTTTTTGACGTCGATAAAAAAGAAATCAGTAAAAATAGAGTAAATGTGGCTAAACATAAAAAACTTTTTATTTTCATTTCATGCTAATATTTGATCATTGACTGTAGAAACCCACATAACAAATAACAAATGCATATTTACATTAAAACGGCATATTTTTCTCATAAATACTGATCGAATTCCACGGCATGCGCGATGGGAATCGCGCGTCTTGCGAGCTTTGTCACGTGCAATCTTCGAAGACGATATCATAGGTTACGAAGAGAGCAGAGTTTGCAGGTTAACACATAGCCTCATCTGAAATGTTGGAAAGTTTGGCGGAAGGTCTTCGTTCTGTACCTACATGAGAAAATATGTTGTTAACTAGGATAATATTGTTTATTTTGTCCAAAAAATTAAAAGAATGAAAATGAGGCCGATAACTTCATAAGTCAATTTTCGTTAAATTACTATAGCTTGTTATCTGTATTTGTTTTCCAAATCTAAAACGATTATGAAGTCTTTTTATTTATATGTCCGATTACATTTTTGGCTACCTGAACAAAAATTCAATTTCACACTGTACTGTATTCATTCCATCTATAAACTTTTAGAGGATCATACAGTCCCATTTCTAATGTAGTTCGCAAATTATATCTTTCTGTTTTAATTTATCCATTACGAACAAAGATAAGATTATTTGGGATAGAAAATAGAAACTTCACCAAACTTAATACTATTTCGATGGAAATTGTGTCATCCTTTATCCTGCTGTAGAGTTGGGGTTTTATATACCATGAAAATTCCTGTTCTGTTATTATTACTATGTACACCTATCCTCTCTGTGGTTCAGGTGCAGCTTTACCTTGTATTGCAGGAAAAGTCAAAGTTCAAGCCCCGCTTTGACCGAGTTTTAACCATAAGAACGTTCAAAAATTGGTAGTGACTGCTCCATCGCCAGTGGTTCGTTATAGGCAAAGAGATGCGGTTGCGGTTAGGAGCCCGAGGGCCAGGGAGGGCGGGCAACAGTAGTATGCCCCCCCACCCCCTTTTTCGTCAGAGACTTTTCAAGCGTAATAATGGAAATTAACTAGACTTCAGTAAGTTTACAGAACAGTGTCTATGTGCCTTTTTTCTTCTATTTGCCTTGTCCAAAGTTTTATAACAACCCCCCCTTCAAGAAAGCAGGCCTACGCTTATGAGAGAGTCGATGTATAGCACAATTGGACTTGTAGGATATTAAAACACTAAACGTTCCCGTTATTGATAGGTGGCAGGCTGCACCACCTTATAGGGAAGCGTAACTGACGCGGTGGTCCTGGGTGCTGCCTGTGGGTTTCAGAATTGAAGATCATTAATTACTTATATTATTAATAAATCAAGAAAAACGTACCAAAGGCGTGTTTCGTTTAAGAAAAGGGACTTCTACTGATACAACTGTATAATGAGAGAGAAGTAGAAGCATAGAAACACTCCGTAAAATGCGTATACAGAATACAACGAATTAAGGAAGTGCAAACAGGGACCCAGGACACACCCAAAAAGTGGAATCAGTGTATCTGGAGGAGTAGACCCTTTTGTGTGTGCGGTTACACCTGCCATGAGCTCTTATTTCTAATGATGAAATCGGAGTAATCCGTAGTAAAAAATATAAAATATGAATAGTCAGCATTTGCAACTTCGTATGATCTAGTTTTGCCGAATACACACCTGCCTGTGGGTAAAATGCTGTCCGAAGTGGTTCATAGTATATTAGTTAAAACCCTCGCTTTTCAGTTCATGATCTTGACTTAGAGATTTTCTGTGGTGGCGTCTGGTCAAGATAGTTGGGGTCTCATGGCAGGAGTGTCCGTGTCAATCAGAGGATGCGGTACTCCTCTAGGCACCTGATTGCCACTCTGTGTGTCCAGGGGTCCGTGATTGCCCAACTCTTGTTTTTGTATCTATTTAGGACTACGAGAGTTGATCATTGTTCGTTATTTTGCCTTTTACATTAATCACTCGTTATTTTACCTTTTCATTTACATAATTCTTCAATGCGTGGGCAGAGAAATAATTGTTCTGTTAAATCGAAAGATTTGATATTATGTAACATGTTGACTTTTTAGTTTATCCAATTGTTCTCTCGCGGATCTACGGTTCCGTGTTAATGGGATTGTATCCGTGATCGTGTAAGGGATCACATTAGTCCCCCCATAACCGTAGTAACAATCAAACCATTCAGATCAAATGAAACAGAAAACAATAGCTTCTGTAATTTCACAGCTTATTTGGTTTTCGACTAAGATCTAATCACTTAAAAGATTGTCATATTGAGTAAATATGACTTGGTTCATTTCAGTTCATCCGGATTAACACACTGTCGATATTTCGTGACATCCCCTTATGGAATGAAAATTAGTACTTAAAGCAAAAGTGCTGTCAGAGAGAAAATAATTCTGAGAGTGAATGAATTAAAAATCCATTTTAGATCTCTAGATATCCATTATTCCATTTTCCACTTTATTTTACGACCAATAACACACGTTCAAACCCCAGCTCTTTCTGAGCACTTGAAAATTGACAACTTCAGGGAACTACTCGTTAAATTGTTCATTTGTTGTAAACATGGAAATGTACCTGAATTCGTTTTTGATCGAGGATTATTCAATAGGGGAAGATGTAGTATGTGTTTGACCGTTGATAATTGCGAAATTGCCGTACTTTGTACATTAAAGAAATCTGGAATCAGGAGATAACATTTTACAGCAATGTCTCGTATTCAGTTAGCATTTACGCTAAAATTATAACATCGACGTTATAGTATTTTTAAGTACAAGCACATCGAAACCAAAATATTTGAGTTTTCCCAACACTATAACTAGATATACGTATAATTGATAAGTAGGATGTAAAGGCAAAGATAACAACCAAGTGACAATTCTCGTAGTCCTAAATATAATACAAAAACAAGAGTTGGGCAATCACGGACCCCTGGACAGATCAGGTGCCTAGGAGGAGTAAGCAACCCTGTTGACCGGTCACACCCGCCGTGAGCCCATAGTCTTGATCAGGTAAACGGAACAGTCCGTAGTGAAATCAGTGTGTGAAAAACGGCTTAACAATGGCTATGAAACACATCAGACAGCATTTGACTCAATACTATATTAATTGTAAGGTATAACATACCGTCACAATTTCGCAAACGACATTCCGCTTTTGCAAATTTTTTTGTCTTTATAACTTTCTTAATCTATCGTGCTTGCTAAATGGATTAAAGTTTTAGCCTTGCAAAATCTAGTCAAGGTCGTCCGTTCGTGTCCCCACTGTTTTTCAAGGCCCGGATTTTTTACTACGGGGTTATTGTTTTCGGTCGGTCCGTGTGAACTTTTGAATAGTAGGTTAAAGGGCTTTCACATTTCGCATGGGTATTCCTTATGCATGACAAGCCCTTTCCAATGGTACCAAAATGTTTGACCTCCTGACCTTGACCTTGAACCTGCTTTTCAAAAACTTTAACTTTGATTATAATTATACCCCCCGTGATCGAAGATCGGGGGGGGGGGCATATTGTTTTTGTCCTGTATGTCATTCTGTCTGAAACTTTAACCTTGGCTATAACTTTTGAATGGTAAGTATTAGGGCTTTGATATTTCACATGTATGTTTCTTATGACAAGACCTTTCCGTGGGTACCAACATTGTTGACCTCCTGACCTTGACCTTGAAGTTTGACCTACTTTTCAAAAACTTAACCTTAGCTATAACTTTTGAATGATAAGTACTAGGGCTTTGATATTTCACAAGTATGTTTCTTATGACAAGAACTTTCCGTGGGTAAAAACTTTTTGACCCCCTGACCTTGATTTTGAACTTAGACCTACTTTTCAAAAACTTTAACATTAGCCATAACTTTTGAATGGCAAGAGTTAGGGCATTCATATTTCACATGTGTATTCCTTATGGCTATTCCTTTTATCTGGTACCAAAATGTTTGACCTTGACCTTGAATTTGAGCAACATTTTAAAAACTTTAACATTGGCCGTAACTTTTGAATGGTAAGGGATAAACCTTTCATATTTGACATGCATAATCCTTATGACAAGCCCTTCCACTGGCATGTGGAATACGGGGCATTCGTGTTTTAAACACATCTTGTTTTTGCATGGTAACTGTTCGTGCTGTCGGGGGGGGGATCAGTGTTTCTTGTGGGGGTTGGGGGCTTCTTTTTGTATTCGTCGAGGTTTTACACTAAAATTGTAATTTTTGTTACATTAGGAAATTCTAAATTTCGAACGCCGCAAAATTTACAACATAAAACCTATTGATTTTAATTTCCCAATTTCTATTCTAGTCAAACAGACTGTGGAAATTCTTCAATTTCAGGAGATAAAATTTAGTGCTATGGATGTCAACATTTGAGTGAAAAATTTAGTGATAGTTTTTAATATGGAATATACATACCTAAATTGTTCGTACATGTAATGCAGCATTAATAGTAATAATCAGAATTGGTTTGATCACCTAGGTATACGTTAAATTCTGTTACCGACCGAGACTGACTGTTAATTTCGAGGCATGAATTATGAAAGACTGTTCCAAGATTTGGTAAAGGCGTCAGTCCAAATATCCAGCCGAGCCGAATATCGGTAACACAATTTTGTAACACTACATTCAAATCACATTATGATAATTAAATGGAGATCTTTCACTTAAACTGGCGTTCACGTTATATAGTTTTAATTGCATGTTGCCCGGATGAGGCACCTGTATAATGTATTTATTCTAGTAAACTGGGAGGTATATAAACTATTGATCGTTCACAGAAATAAATGCAAATGGATCAAATGCTTGTGATAAAATTACATGACAGAGTTAGCCGCGGTCTCAAGAATCCACCACTGTGTGATATATTCGTTTCCTTTTCTAATTGAAGTAAATGAAATCGTTCCATTAGTTAATTGGACAATGGCTTGTTCCGACGCCATATTGTCGTCGTGTTAGACGGGAATATTGACGTGAACTTCTATCGGGATTTTTAAAAATGTTTAATTAATGAAAAGGAAAAACTGCGCTAAAAAGACCTGATATTAAGAAAAGTGTTTTCTTATATTATTTGTATTTCAGCTCAATCCTGCGCTTGTGACAAAGTAATCAAAATATGTGAAGATCAGTTCTTGCTTGGTGCTATAAGTATTTCGCCCCTGAAACTCGGTTTGATTTTAAGGAAGTCCATAGAAATGTGACGTTCTTGTAATCACGTCTGTGAATTATTAATGGCATTCTCGGATGTGTAAACACGCTGAACCTAATTGATAATTAACCCCGTGGATACAATAACATCTCCGGAGGTAAACCTACTCACGCTGGAGGTACATAACATTATCTTCGATGGCTTAACATCAACTGAATGGCTCAACTGTCGCGTAAAAGTGAGTATCATTGACAGTTATTATCACTTAAATGATATTTTCTAATGAGGCCATATTGCAGCTAATTGTATTTTAAAAGGAAGTAGTTGAGGGACAATAATTCAAACCATCTCATTTACAAGACAATATGCTTGAGTATGCGACTCTGCAGTGTTACATAGGAACCAAATCTCATAAGACTTCGCTTGTAATTTGGTTCTAATGTATCTGTTTTATATCCTCTTATATATTTTCATCATCTAGAGGTCGTTACAAGGATCATCTACTTTGGAGAGAGAGAGAGAGAGAGAGAGAGAGAGAGAGAGAGAGAGAGAGTTTCTATGCTCATTTGCAATACATTACATCAGACCTGATGGGTAAAGCAAAATGAAATCCTCAAAAATCCAGTTTGTATATACTAAAAAAAGGTTAGTTACATGTAACTTTAATATTCATTCGCAAATTGCGTTTTGATATCAGTGCTTGCGTATGTTGCATTTATCAATTGTAGATACCGGTGAATAAGGTAGTTTTATTGTCTGCGTCTTTAGTATTCGGGGGATTATTATCGGAATGTCGTAAATCTAATTAACGTTAACCTCCCAGTTCTCCCTGTAAAACCGCTGTCCTGCTGTGGATTCACATTTCATCGTGCATACTATTTGATTCCTAGGTATAAAATATTACAAATATAGCTCAGAGGGTATGTAAACACAGATAAAAAATGATCAATTGACTACACCAGATCGAGGCGCACAAAGAACAGAAAATTAATGAGATAAAAATACGATTACTTCTATAATCGGATACTTGGCACTCATTAGATTTTTATTCCCCAAAATCAACAACTAGCTGTCATTATTACAACACTCTACGTACTTAAACCCAATCGTATATTCTACAAATATAATCTCTTGTCGATAAGGATAATGAACAGTATTTTCTTGTGACATGCATGGTGGCCTATGTTTTTTTGTGACAGCTATTGATTAACTAGAGATGTTTTGTTCAGTTTGGAATTCGAGAGGTAGTTCACAGAGTGTAATGATGAAGATATGATAGTTCTCAAAACTTATCCAATCAACTTATTTCTTCCTCTTCATTACCTCCTCCGGAGAGACTGACTTCCCCTCTGGTCCCTGTCCAACCTTCTGGTCACCTTTGAAGTAAGCCCACCTCTGGACACCTGATTCCACCTCCTGGTCACCTGAATCCCTACCTCTGGTCACCTGTTCCCCACCTGATCCCACCTCTGGGTGTGGTCCAAGTGGTCCGTTTGTCACCTGATCCACCCCTGATGTATCCAGTGGTCATTGTCTGGCTCACCTGATCCAACCTCTGGTGTATCCAGTGGTCATTTGTTGGTCACCGCTATGATATCCCAACCCTCTGGTGTTATCCAGTGAGTCCTTGTTTGCCGAACTACTAATTTGGTGTTCCGTTGGGTACTTATGTAGAATTTATCATCTAGTCAGTGTCTCTCCTTGAAGAAAATGTTTACCTTTGCCTGCTACTGAGTAACACAATATAAAACCGACACCATAAGAATTTGGCGAAATAGTGTACTTCAATACTCGTTCTGCGTATATCAGCTTTGTTATTAATCAAGGCAGCTCCAGCTCATCATAAACTGGTAGGCAGACTGTAACCCTCTCAAGATTAGAGCTGTCCGCTTAATTGCATAATTTATTCCCAAAAACAGTTATGATTAATTGTTCATGTATACGTAATTTGCCAATTAGCTAGTCCTCATCATAAATTTCCTGTGCTTCATACCTACAATGACATTAATCGCTTCCAACACAACTTAAATTCTCTCATTCTTCATAATGGCACATTTTAATCTCTGGAAATGTGTTGTTTATACTCTCTTTCTTGGAAACCTACCACAAATCGCTCATTACAGAGAATAGAATTTGATATGGAAACAAACCATCAGTAAATTAAGGTTACTTTTTATACTTAATAAGAATATATCAAGATAATCTCTAGTTTATCTATAAAACAAATTGCGGTGTTCCTTGCATTTTGGATTCACATGTGCGGTTTTGTTGCTCTTTGGGCACTTCCATTGATCCTTCCCACTATACATGACTGTCCTGTACGATTCTGCTCAGAATTGTTTTAACCTTATTCAAAGATACTCCAGCTATACTACTAAAACCATAATTTGGGCTTTAATTTATGCCTGCAGCTCCCGCATCGCTATTTATACAGATGTAGTTTGCTCTTACACCAAAACAAAATGTTCCTGCCGGGAGGCTGCAGGCATAACTTAAAGCCAAATTGTTTAAAGTATTCTTTTAATAACAGCGCTAAAGGTCAACTCCTCTCTGTAAGTCGAAAACTGTCTACACACCACGTCATTATGGGTAAAGCATCAGAGATGGAATTGCCAACAGATCAGACAAAGACCAATTCGCATTTGGAGCTCATTCAGATTTTGGCGCAAAATGTGAAAATAACACAGACAGTAAT
>CAJDSM010016234.1:0-29240 GCA_903981925.1 Ostrea lurida
AATTAAAGGCCACCGCTAGAGATTAATTCTTCTTTTCTTGGAAAAGCTTTTGAATGAATTCAGCCTCATAAGAATATTTAAAACAGGTCTGCTAATAAAGGAGCATAATTCGTGCCCATGGGAATTCCAACACACTGTTGGAAGACCTGATTGCCAAAACCTGCGAATATATTGTCAATGAGGAACTCCAGTATTGCTTTAATATTAGAGGTTTTTAGAATCCATATTTGGTTTAAACCACTTCTGACATACATGTATGTAGTTTCACAGTACGCCTGAAGTTGCTCCATCACAGCTGTCAATATATTCGTGAGGAGTAAAGACAGGGGCTTGGTGGAACATTTACTAGATCCAGCAATGTATCGTAAGAGTTTTTGTGAAGTTTTGGAATCCAGTATAGGTATGGTAATTTATATGCGTCCGTCGCAGTGACTGGGATAGTAAATGTTTAAAACTGAAACATGATTTTGAAGCATTTCATCAGTAGGAGTGTAAGTACGATTACCATATGTGGAGTTAATACTAAGTTTGTTTAGAATGCAGTTGTAGTAATAATCCTTACAGACAAAAACAATATTGTTACACGCTTTGTCAGCTGGAACCAAAACGTATTAAACATGTTAAAACTTTGAAAAATTGAAACCAATAACAAATCAATAAAATCAATCACAATTTTCTGAGAAGAAAAAATATTTTGGTTGAGTCCAAAAAAATGTTTGCAGGCCAAATTTGAAGCCAGGCCAAAATCAGGTTAAAGCCAGACCAGGTTTTATAGTATGCTACAACACTTTTGGGAAAAGGGCTAGGCGGCCAGCGCCTTGCATCTAGCTGTTACTACGAACACAAAGACTCGCCATTTCACAATAATTAATTAACATAAAGATACAGCTGATGACAGATATAATTAGCTATGTGTTGAAATTCACTTCAGAAGCTCCACCTTTGACAATCTATTATGACAAGAGACTCCACCCTCTCTCCATTTTGGAGTCTGCATTTTACACCAAGCCATTAATTTGTATAGGTTCCAAGAAATCAAGGCTTCTGGCGCTTATTGGATAACAATCCGAATAGAAGTACATAAAGGGTTTATACTGTGTTCAGCAATATATATACACATATACATACATGTGTAATAAATATGAAATAAATAAAACTAGCACTACAACTAAACTACATGTATATCTACAAACTTATTACACTGTTAATCAAGTTATTGTTTTGGCTGCCAATCAATGATCATTAGGACACGTCCTATTTCTCCAAATGTCTAATCCACAACCGTGATTATGATAAGGATAAGTGAAAAACGTTTTACTTATAGTAGTAGTAGTTTTTATTTACCAAATCCAGGCACAAATGGACATAAACATGTACAGTAACATGTATAATCATTAATACAAATACAGACAATACCCAATGAAGAAAATAATTCTTCGAGTTTATACATATTGACTAGTCAGCGGTAGTATTTAAAATTCCATATGTATAGATATCAATCTCTAGTCAGGTGCATTATCCCTTATGAATGCAATATATAATATGTCTGATACATCAACAAGAGGTAGCAAGAGTCTATGCTAAAGGATATAAAACAAATAGAAATCCACTTCTGTCTCATGTAAAATAAACAGATACGTTCAATACATTGTTAACGTCGCCAATTTATATACATAATGTATAGAGATAAATATAAAGTTGTAATTGTTGAACAGTTGAAACCGTGAAAAACGTAAGTAATAAGATTAGTTGTGTCTGTACATTATAACATGATGCAGAGGGTAGCAAGAGACGGTGCTATAGGACAATTAGTTTATGTAAAATATCCACTTCTACCCAAAGTAGCATATATAAAACTACACACAAAGTGTCTTTAACAGAAAATACATGTACATGTATCTGTGAAACATGGATATAGAGTTTGTAATATGTTGAAACTATGAAATAATAAGATTGTGTCTGTAGATCATAACATGATGCAGAGGGTAGCAAGAGACGATGCTATAGGACAATTGTCCACTTCTACGCAAAGCAGCACATATAAAACTACATACTAGTACACGTCTTTAACAGAAAATACATATATAACATGGATATACATGTACAAAGCCTAAGGAAACCAACCATGTCCATGTTAATCATCACTGCCTAAGTGAGAATAAGAATAAAGGATTGGGTAAACACAGACCCCTAGACGCACCGGAGGTGGGTTCAGGTGCCTAGGAAGAATGTGAGCTCGGATTTGTCTAAATTGTGTTCATGTCGGTAGTCATTCTGTGTGTGTATTTATATCATACCGGTTTCTGGAAAAAATACGAATTTTACATTTTTTAAATTTATTTTACTGAATCAAGCCTTTTTTTTTATTGCCAACATAATTTGAGGTTTTTTGTTTTGGTGTCCTCCTATAATTGAAATTTAATGAGTACAAATTATTAAAATACTGTCATGTTTCATTTTCCTCGTAGATAGTTCATTTCGTTTGACATGCCTATCTGAGAGACAAGTTGACTTCATTAGGTAACAAAAATGAACACTTAGGTCAGTTATGTTGCCCTGTGTCTCACATGGATACCTTTATGAGCCTTGTACGAAAGTAATAAATTGAAAAATTATGAAGACGATGTCTTTAATCTTTAAATTCAAAAAGGTTCTCCTCTGTAACCCTGAAGTCAGATGATTCATAACCAGACATTGTTTAAATTACATACATACATGTACTGGACGCTCTAAACCGCAGTTTGAAATTACTATATTATTGTATAAAGCATGGCTTTGTTTATCTTATTTTATTAAACTTAAGTCACGTTTTATGTGCAAAATGTAATTCATACAGTTATTTTTGAAAACCAAGTTATTAACAATATATTTATAAAATGAAAGTGCTCACCTTTTACTTCCGTGTTTATGAAAGCGCTCTAAAACGTTTTTCTTTTGTGTTAGTTTCGTGGTCAAACTCGGGTGACAATTGTCCACTTCTACGCAAAGTGGGTGACCTTTTACATTTGGTCTACGTCTGCCGTCGTCCGTTAACAATTGAACATTTAACTACTATTCCAATTTCCTTTTTAAATTTGATATCAAGCATCTTTGGGACAAGGGAAGTGTGAATTTGAAGACTCTTGCACCCCTGAGGTCTTAGGTGTAGGGCAAAAGGTGAAAATTTTTCTCTATAACCACACATCTGTAAGGGAAACTAAATGCATATATTGATGTAGAGCAGGAAGGTCTCTATCAAAATTGTAAATTTCATGATCTCCGGGGTAGAGGTTCTGACCTTACATGTAGGATGGGGCCAAACTTATAAAGTATTTATATGTAAAACATTTGAAAGGGTATTCTTTAATGCTATTGTTATTAAATGAATATTTCAAATGTGCAAGTAGCTTTAAATTGTTAATTTCATGATCCGCAGTGTTGGGGGGGGGGTGAGTTTGTATTAGGGTGGGCCAAAATGTCTTGCCATTGAATGTGTAAACAATGAATCTTTTATTTACTTTTATTCCAATTTCTTATCAGATTTAGTATGGAACAACTTTGGGAAAGGCTAGTAGGAACTCTTAACACCACTGGGCTTAAGGGATGAAAGTGAGAAGTGACATATCTCTACAACCGCATATGTGTATAAAAAATATATGCATGGTTATTAATGTCATAAGCCTCTACTAAAAAAAAATTTCATGACCCTGGGTAAGGGATTCAGGCCTCCTCTTTAGGATATCCAGGGTCCGTTTTTGCCCAACTCTTAATTTTTTATTCTTGTATAGGACTCACCTTTTCATCAGACAACACTTCGTTAGATCAGAATCGACTTAATGACAGGTAGTATTTGTTAATTAGATCGTTATAATAACGATCAAAGAATATGCAAACTGCTGACTGTAAACGAGGCTGTAGAAACCCCTGTAATATCAACTGTTTGTCAGCAGCCTGCTTCGATTTAAAAACTGATCATACACAGGAACTGTTGGTGCTTATCTAATACTATAGTTGAGAGATAGCACCATATACATGTATGCAGGTGATAATCATTCTAAGAGATTGACAATGGAGAAGCTGGAACAATTTTGTCATAAAGCTGAGTGTCAGTTGTCCGTGAACATCATGCTCAGTAAAATAAAAAAAGTCGTGGAAAACTCGGTGGTGTTTTCTTTATTTTGAGTTCGCTGGCGTATATATAATTGCACTTTTAAAGCTACACGCCGAACTTTACAACCCCTTGAAATTACTGTCGTATCCTATCAGCTTCTAGTTAGATGGCGGATTAACATCCAAAAGAAAACTGCCGTTGGCTTCAGCCTTGGCATACAAAATTTGCATATACTAGAAATTATTTTTATTTCTTTTTTCCCCCATGTTTACATAATTACATGTTATAGAGGGCAATTCTCGTGTTTGTGAAAATGCTCAGTTTATTGAGAAAGTGATGCTCTCTGACGTTGCGAATTTTTAAAAATTATTTTGTCCGCTTGCATTTGTAATAATATGTGTATGCGCCAATTTTCAGGATATATTGAAAAACTAATTAGAAAATATGGATCAAGAAGAGAGTTGGAACCGGTCTATAGTTCGCCCATCACAAGCTTAGGTAGATTGGTTTATTAAAGTGTTTGTTTTCTTTGACTTTGATAAGTGAACACTGAAACATGCCACAAGATGTAGAACTATACATGTACCTCAGTTATTATCAAGCTGTGGTATGCATGTACACTCTATGTAACGTTTCCTCAAAACTGACTTATTCTAATAACATAATTTTCTCCAGAACATAAGGAAATCTAGTTTGCGAACACAGCCTATCATTCCGTCAAATGCTGTCTGGCGATACCATTTAAGGCTGTTCTTTATACACTGATTTTGACTACGGAATACTCCGGTTTTTGGGGTCATGGCTCGTGTGACCGGTCAACATGGGATGATTACTCCCTCTAGACACCTGATCCCACCTCTGGTATATCCAGGAGTCTGTGTTTTCCCAACTCTTAATTTGTATTTCTTAGAATATTTATGAAATTGATCACTGTTAGTTATCCTCACCTTTTCATTCGTTGCTACATGTATATCCACATGTTAAAAAATAATGCAAACGCTGCGTAAAATAAGACGGTCCAGACCTACAAACAGCGGGAGAAGTTAGACAGCTAAACTATATCATACCCTCCACAAAAAATAAGTTGGAAAGAAAAGGATACAATTCCTTCACGAGTGATCGATAAGGATCAGAATTACCACATGATCTAGAGTGACCCACGAAGAAGTTACACTTACAGGTTCAGATATGCGACACAGAAATGAAAATAGAACCCGGGAACGGACGGGCATACAGATATACATGTAGCTGTAACATAATTCGTCACGTTTAAAAGCAGACGTATACAAACTAAGAACAAAGTGTGGTGTACTAAAGATGACTCGATGTAAAAATATCGAGAATGAGGTAAATTTGTCTAGATACACACTCTCTAACATCACAAGCCTTCATCGTTTAGTCATTACACTTCTTAGAAAAATCACAATCAAATAAAATACGCTTTCCATTAAAGGGGCATGGACACGTTTTGAACAAACAATGTTCAAATTTAAGTTTGCCAATTTTAATGTTTTACATGCCAACGTCAAGTTATATTAATGGTGCAGCAAAATTCTAATCATTGTGATTCCAAGAGAGATACAGCACTTACAATTCATTGTTTAGATTGTTATGTAAACAAGGTCGAGCACGTTTTTGTTTTACATGTATTGAATGCTAAGTAAACGTTCTCATTTGAAAGCAGATTTTTTTTTTCAAATTAGGAGTTCATTCTAAACACAATTAACAATTTACTAGTGGTTTCTCAACATCTAATTTTGTTTTAAACATGATATTTTCTACGAATCAATCTTTTTGTAAACATAAACAAGGAACGAGCCTTCTTTACAGAGCGAAGATTTGTGGGCGCTGTATCTTACCTNCTTTACAAAGCGAAGATTTGTGGGCGCTGTATCTTACCTGTAACTCAACAACTGACATTCAAATGTTGCTGACCACTAGAAATAGCTTAATTAAGCATTTAAACATCAAAAATGCAAATATAAAATTTAGCTCAAAACGTGTCCATGTCCCTTTAAATGACGTCATGAATTGGGGACTGCATATTGCTGCGCACCACTAGCCTACATGTTTACTGGGTCTATCACTAATCTTTTTACGTTTTATAAATTTTATTTTGAAGGGCACAAAAAGAAATTACTTTGATGCAAATAATACAAAACGCGTGTGCCAAAATTGTGAAATGGAAAGAAAATGACAATTCGAAAGTGTGCGATCTATGAATTACAATGGTAACCTATATTATTCTAATTATATACCTTTACTGATTTTTCATCTATATATAAGTAGGTGGTTTTAGTATTTTTGGCTAATTCCACTGAGAGATTGCCGTTGCAGGACTTGCAATCCCCTGGCGCGTTTGTCCATAATGAATCTAATCCCTGCTTTGGGAGAACTCAATTCCCGCTACTCGTATTCCTTCTTAGACATTTTCTTTTTGAAATATAGTACATAAGACCTGAAATTTGTTCGTCATCATGTTTGTCTTCAGCCAATCGTTGCCATGAGAGTTTAAGTCACGTTTATTACGTTTAACGCTATTGTTTACGATCACAATGTTGCACGACACACATGCTTATTGTAAACGTTGTTACATGGTAGACAACGTGCGACTACAGAGGTTGTTTGATTTTTTTTATAAAAAATACAAAGGTGAATTTGGAAAAGTCTGTAACAAGTCTCGTAATAGTGTAAACGGCAAAAGAAAATCGTTTTTAGGTTCGTTGTCTGTGTTTAGTTAAAATTATAATACTATTGCAGTTTCTCGAGAAAAAAGTAGCAATGGATTCTGGATTATCGAGTGCGCTGAGCTGATAGCTAGCAGAAGCGAATAATGAACTGTTTTCGTTGAAGATTTTTTTAACAATAATACTGTATTTTCACTTTTGTATCGGTATATAAAACAGTTGAGGTATCTGTTAGCACAGAGGGGTTGATGCAATGCTTCTTCTTCAGTTCCCCTCAGAACTTAAGGATTCTTTATCCCCTGCGGCTAATCGGCCTCGGGAGGGAATAGTCGCTGGCTCGGGGAACTGGAATCTTGCTACCGCTCGCTACAGTGATTACCAGTCTAACTCGTAAATATATTATTATCTCTACTGATTTTTCATGGTATAAATCGACATATTTCGCTGATTCCCTGCCAATAAGTAAATCAGAATGACCGACATCTGTTCGGAACCCTAACAGCTTCTCAATTCTCATTGTTTGGAAAGGTCTGGAATTATAGAAAACAATCTTAATCTCTGGATATTTTCAAACAATAGTTAAAACCCTACCACGCAAAATTATGAAAAAAGTATTTACCGTTGAAATGAAAACTAATGCCCATAATATCTGCATTAGACATCCAATCAAGATAACATTTCTATCAATTAAAACAGAGAGAGAGAGAGAGGGGGGGGGGGTATTTCCATTCCTGCGACTCTGATCTTCTGTTTTAACATTGAAGATAAACAGACAAGTTACTCTTCAGCAACTCTGTTTCAGAGAAATCAAAAATACTAATAAATGAGATTGGAGAAAACACACGGTGAGAGCCTCTGGTAATCGGAAGTTTTATTTCCATGTGTATTTAAAGGAAATTAATGCAAGTTCTCAAAAAATCTAAAATTTCAACTATTTTGGCATATACACACACTCGCACGTGTAAAAACTAACGGAGATTATGAGTCACCAAAGTTATTACAATGAACGCGCTTTCTTATAGTGCGCACGGTATTTCAACAACTGCGGTATTCAAGTTTTGTAATTATTTCGTCTAGAAATGTGTGTTAAATAAGCCACATACATGAATAAAATTAATACAAAAATATGTTTTTGGATGATTTATGTTTCCTAGAAAATGAATAACAACCATTATTTTACTTTAATCTCTCTGAGAGTATAGATTTGTCTGGAAAAAATATGCATGTATATTCGCATTGTTGACTTTTGATATAGTTTGATGATCGAGGTGCGCATCACTACTGTAAAAAAAGAGAATGAAATAATCTTCTCTGGGTAATTCATCAAATAAAAACACACTTATAAAGAAAGACGTTTCCCTCCCTTTCTACATGTATTTTACTGAACATGACGGCGGTTTATGTAAACATACTGTGTACAAGGTACGTTACGACTCACGGCGTTGTAAATAAACCCCGATGTGCAAACTGCTTTATGTATTTTGTTTAAGAAGAGATGTGCTGTTTCTAGTAATCAGAACAAAATTTAGCTATATCATATATTGTGCTATTTCTTTATTTCAAACACATACTATTGTTTTATCAATCACGACGAAAACTTCAATAAATTCAAAGGTTCGTTTAGACATAATTTGATAGTATTCGTATACTTTTATGTAATTAAAACAACTAAATGTTTCATATGTTCCACAAAACGACTTTATGACTTTATGAGATTGGATTTCATTTTTAAAAAATCACTTAAAAATTTATGTATATCAATTATCAAAGATTAAAAATACTTAATTATTCCAATGTAGATAAAATAGTAGTATTGCCTAGTGTCTTTACATAAGATTTTAAAATCTTCAGTAAATCTAAATCCTATTTATTTTTATAAAACGCGTTAAAGCTGCAACAGAACAACCCACCATTTTGCTGCTTTAAGGGTATTATCCCACCTTTTGTGGCTTTTACACTCCCGAAACCAAATTTTGCCACTGATTCTCGTTTCTTTGCTGAATAAGCGTTAGATGTATAACTTTACAGAGGCGGGAACAGTGTTCTTGAATTCAACAATAATGCAGTAAATCAACAAGTATGAGAACACCTGTTGATTTCCACTGCATCGCACACTGACCTCAGCGGAGGTGGGAGTTTTCGATATGGCGGCAAAGCAAGGCTTTTACATGTAACTAATGACTCTGATTGCGCAGTTGTTCAACGCACTAATTAAGCACAATTTAATTTGTAAACAGNGCAAGGCTTTTACATGCAGCTAATGACTCCGATTGCGCAGTTGTTCAACGTACTAATTAAGCACAATTTAATTTGTAAACAGCCAGTCTGTGTAGTTATTGTATGTATCACGTGGTTTGGAATCGTATTTTTGTTTACTATGTTATGTATTTTTACCATATCGTCAGGATGTGCCTTGCTAAAATAGCATTGTTTTCGTGCATAATGGTGGGTCCCTAATGAAAATGCACTAAAATCACAGGCATGTATAATTTGCGGTAACTATCTTTAATAATGTGTTTGTTTATTTGTTTATCACGTACTACTATAAGAACCTTGACATGACTACTCGCCACATTGATTGTTTGGATAATAAAACAAAGATTATATCGGATACATTTATAGGTACCATACTGTACATTCACGTATTGTGGTATGTTAATTATGAAATACCAGACAAACATCAACATTTATACATGTGAAATATTACATCTGTTTATACATGGGAAATGCTACATTTGTTTTCCAATCTCAACAATCCAAATAATAGACAAATGTATCTATTTAACCATGCTCTTGCTTCTTTGAAATAAATACAGTTTAAGCTTAAGTGTTGTACAATGTATGATGGTATTAAAGACAAAACAGAGTCCTACATGGAGTCTTACAGAGTCTAACGTTCTTGTTTTGTAATTGACACGAACCATTAATGCTCGACATGTGAAAGATTGATTTTGAATTTCTAGACATAATTTGACACTTTTTAAAACTGATTTCCGGCACATTAATTACCCTGAGTAAATGCGCTGCACTAGTAAAATAGTAATCACAACGACTGTAAACGAGGAGAGAACATTATATTATGTGTTTACAATAATCAGGTACTATATATATAGAGTAATGTGTTAATTTATTTGACAGCTAAATAGTTTGAAATCTATTTATAAAACAAATCAAGTTATGTAACATTGTTTTCTAACATTTAGACCAGTAAAAGTAGGCTAATACCTTTTTTATTTGCCTTTTTCACATTTTCTGAACATTTTTCATTCCAAGAAATATTTTTAAAGTGGTAACAAAAATAAATTCAAATTTGCCTATCTTAAAAAATCGTTTTGATACTAATTCCGTGTGTTGAATTGATTAATGCATATGTTTGAAGTGTTTGGTATCTTTAAAAAACACACACACAGGTCGTATATCAGTGAAACTGGGGTAAAAAATATTCAGGAAGCGTAACCATGAATTAATCAGTAGTTAATTGGGAATGGGACCGAATGGATGATAGTTTAATTGTCACCGTCAGAAATTAAAACATCTTTGTTGTGTGTTTTTGATTTACATCGAACGTTAATAGATTAGACGAGGTTGCACCATTCGTACAGTTTAATATACTACCTGAATGTCACCAAGATCAAGCCTCTGAAAAATTAATAATTCTTAGTTTTCTGAATAATTAACATATGATTGCTTTGCTTATTTTATCATTCTACCTAGTGTCTTTAATACTTTATAGTGGGGTTTGTTTGCCATAGATTTTCTTTCGGTGTATTTTCCAGTATCGTGGATAGAAATGCACCAAACTCATTCATGTTTTTTTAGTTAGGCCCACGGATTTATAGCAGTAAACCATACCTTGCAGAAATAAGAATGATCCTTTGTTCAAATACTAGTATACAAATCAAATAAATGACCATATAATTATATGGAGAGAGAGAGAGAGAGAGAGAGAGATAGAGAGACGAGATAGAGAAGAGATGATGAGGCAGGAGAAGAGAGAGACGAGAGAGAGAGAGAGAGAGAGAGAGACGAGCAGAGAGAGAGAGAGCACACAACATATTCTACGTTTACGTCGAAAACATTTATTCGATAAGATAAAATCGCACCTTTCAGTCTTAATGAGGTCAATGAATAACCAGTGCAAAGTAACTGAGCAGCAGATCGCTTACAAATTATCACTAAGTCATATGTTGACTGACTTGTTTCATACCCTTTGTTAGACTGTCATTTTCGTACTAGATTTGACGACGGGTAACCCCGTTTACTGTTTCAACTACGGGCTCACGGCGGGTGTGACCGGTCAGCAGATGATGCTTACTCCTCCATGGCACCTGATCCTGCCTTCGCTTTTGTCGGAGGGCCGTGTTGCCCTACACTCGATTTTGTATATATGTTTTTTGGGACTATCATTGCGTTTAACACATTGTTTACTTCGCCAATTTATATCCCACCATTCAGTGGTCATTCTGCTACTTTTCTGCTGCTCAAATATTTAGTTTGTTTAGCGTGTCGCAAATGAATATTCGCCATATCAGAACTTAAAGGAATGCAATATTTTAGGAAGTATTAAAAAAAATCTGGAATTTGTTAATAGGTTTCAATCATTCAGTGAGAAAATCATAATGAGCTGTGGTTTACTGTATTAGCTAAGATATGCATGCAATTACTGCATGTGGTTCATGATTTAATAGCTTGATTAATAAGAAAAATGTAGATGAACAGACTGTACTACAACGTATCAAAGACAGCCATATAATGACCATCTACAGATAGCAATAAATTCTGTATCCGAGGTACCATAACTCATTTATGAATATTGAAGAAAATTTCAATGCGAATCGAAATGAAAGAAGAAGAAAAAATAACACGAAAAAAATTCATCTGAGTATTAATAGGAAACTGTTAAAAATAGCATGTATTATTTATTCAATATCGCTTTTTATAAATGTATAGGCGACGACAGAAAATATGACAGGATAAAAACAGCTCTTCTTTTATAGACATCACAAAAGAAAATGAAAATTAATTTTCAGATTTCAGTTTCTGCAGTGATTTCCTAATTTAAGAGATGAAACTTTGACAAGAATGGTTAAATATGCATGTGACATGCAGTGTACTCATACATACCTGTCAGTTTATTAAACCATTAGTTTCACTTTTGAAATGTCCATTATTACGAGTATATGCATTCGCAGCACATAAATGTACAATATATCGAGCATAGTTCAATTGCAATTATATATTGAAACGTAAGCTGTATATCTACATGTATATAAAAAGGTGAAGGAATAGTGGTCAATCTCATAGTTACAATCTGGGCAAACACAGACCACCTGGATACACCAGAGGTAGGATCAGGCGACTAAGAAGAGTAAGCAGCACCTTTTTTTTGAAAATTATTTGATTTGATCACTGGGCTGAATTTTACCCCCAACGCATTGAGTCCTTTCTGGCAAATTATCTACAGCTCGTGGCATATCGAAATTCCCGAAAAGGACGTAAAAAAAACTCCAAACAATTTTGCCCTCCGGATTCTAATCTTTTTGATCTTGGTTCGATTTTAAACTCCTGTTTCAATTCCAACGAATTTTAATCCATGAATTAAACGAACAAGGCCTTATTTAATGTTAGGTTTTATTTTGTCTTTAGGAGTTTACCACGTCCAGTAATTGCGTTTTGTTTCGATTANCTAATGTTAGGTGTTTTTGTCTTTAGGAGTTTATCACGTCCAGTAATTGCGTTTTGTTTCGATTAAGTGTGTTTTTCCACATTTTACAGGTTTAAAAAACCCAATAATAAGTGAATTAAACAATCAACACGTTGGAAAGTACGACATATGTTTTTAAAAAAACCCATATCTTTAAAAGATACATAAGCAATAACAAATGAATATAACTCCTGTTCTCATATGTGTTTTGGTTATAAATTGTGAAAGTAAATAATAAAAGGAAGGTGTTCATTTTATACTTGCACATTTGACTTAGAATTTGCATATTTTACACGCTGTGTGGCATAAAATCACATCAATATAATTGTTATTTAATGAAAACTCGACATTGATACTATCAGATCATTTAACATGCTATAAATCAATTAAGTAGTGCATATATCATACAAATATACACGATCTGCCTATTTTTAAGTCTCTTTTGTTATTTCTGATTCTCGTGGTCAAACACTTTTCAAATCTTGAGGCCACAATTTATTCAAAAAGTAATTGATTTTTGAGGCTTTGACTGTTTCTTACTAAGCACCGAAATATCTTTAATGAGCAATGTATAATATTGTCCCTCTCTAGCTGTGGCCTTTAACTCGACATTTAGATATATCTACTAATAATAATTTTCACACATATGTCGATTCGATATATCCTGGTGAACTCGAAATAAAGACCACAGAATTCTTGATAATCAATTAAACAAAGACATTAATGGCAAACTAAACAAAAAAAAACAACTAAGTCGAAGTAGTCTATTGACAAACACGTTGAAGACAAGGGTTTCAAGTCAGTTTTAAAATCAGTATTTCGCAAATTCTACTGTCCTTATAACCATCTAGCTTACCAATATAACCTACCATTGGGTCGTATTTTATACCAATTGTTAAGCCGTTATACTCCGTTTGCCTGATCACGGCAAAAGGCTGACGGCAGGTGTGACCGGTCGACAGGGGATGTTTAACCCTCTAATGTACCTGATAGGATATACAAGGGTCCGTGTTTGCCTAATTCGTAATTTAGTGTTCCTTATACGAGTTATGGTATATTTAGGGGTCCGTGTTTGCCCAACTCTTTATTTGTATTTGTATGTTGCTATATAAATATGGGAAGTTGCCAATGGAGAAGCAGAAATCTTCCTGTATGTCATTATTTGAGGTGTTAGTTTGCCGTTAATAATTATGTTCCATACGATATGTTAAGTCCAAAGCAGGTGAGGAGGTTCACGGGATATATCGTATCGACATAATTATATTATTAGGGCCCCGCATCAACAGATGGGGCGCCCTACAGTTTTCACTTTGTCCGTCTGTCTGTCCGTCAACACTTTTTGTGAATGCTAAAATTCAAAACCTATACATTGTACGTAGCTGAACGTTTGCACACTTGTTCATCATATGCAGATGTGCATATTGAGCGATAGCTCACTGGAAGACGCTCCAGGACTGGGGGGGGGGATGAGTTTGACCTGTGCCGAACGCTCGGCATTTAGACATTTCACATCCGAAAGAACTACCGATACCTAATATACAAATGCCATGGGCTTGATGCGGGACCAAGAATCAAACCCGATCACGATGGGAGTACCGGTATCCTAAACACCAGGCAACCATAAAGTACGTTTCTAAGATACGCACAAAAGATCCGTGTGTCCCCCGTTTAATGTCATGATTGATGACTTTGGATCAACGTTCATGATGAAAATTTAAATTTGTTAATTGTAAATATACCCAGTTTTGGGTGTGCCTTGCAAGGAATTTGACGACTGCTCTAATTTTATTACAGTAATATAGATAAAATGTTCATTGTAAGCAAATATATTTTCTGCTTGACATCTGCGCACTTGATTTTCAAATTGAAAAAAACAATGCCATGCAAGGATTCGTTTTCCGTCAATTTTAATCATATTACAGTGCAATGTACGTTATTATGATATCATAACATGGTAAATTAGAATTCACTGGTTATGAAAAACGCGTTTTAACACTTCTACCATCACCTTGATACATTAGGACCGAACTTTAGCATTTATGCTCAGTCACTGTTTATCTGGATAAATAGTCGTAGTAGCAGAACATAATATTGCTTACGTTAACTTTACGTTGAAATTACAAATACATGTATCAGATTCAATCCATTTTTTGTAATGTACGAACCTAAATGTAACTTGTCGAAGGGACTAAAAGATAAAAAAAAAGACAAATATTTTAATGGCCCTAAAGTGGGGGTCCGATGAGGTTCGAGCAGTACGTTAAGGACAACTAAGGATAACATTTCACTCTCGGCAAAAATAGTTGTAACTATATTGCTTTTTCATGATTTTTTATTCTTATGGTATTACATAGTTTCTTTTCCCAATACAACTTCATGTACATTTTTCTTAAAGGCAAAACTTTCAATCATTCCAAAGACCCACACAGTGTCTGGGAATCCTAAAAGTATTCGTACGTCCCGATATATATACACATGTAGTGTTAAATAATTTCGCGCACAGCTTGTGATCTTTCATGGCGACTTGTGTTAATACATGTA
This sequence comes from Ostrea lurida, assembly GCA_903981925.1. Classification (NCBI taxonomy): domain Eukaryota; kingdom Metazoa; phylum Mollusca; class Bivalvia; order Ostreida; family Ostreidae; genus Ostrea; species Ostrea lurida. Next base: position 15,023 of record CAJDSM010016234.1, read on the forward strand.
ATTGTACATTTTAGGATACTTCGTTTCGGCCTTNCCGCGCACAGCTTGTGATCTTTCATGGCGACGTTGAGTTATATAATACATGTAATTTGTTTCAATGTACATTTTAGGATACTTCGTTTCGGCCTTCAGTAACGAAGTTGTGTTGTCTTGTCACCTACATGTATTTTGTCTTTTAAAACGTTAATTCTAGCACAACTAATTTCGGCCCAAAGTTTTCATATCACATCTGATCTGGATTCTTGCATTCGTGAACATTGATTGATTCTAATATCATTCATTTGGTAGTAATTATTATTCAACGAACATTTATCTTATCGGGCTCAGAGTGGGCGTGACCGGTCGGCAGGGAATGTTCACTCCTCTTAGGCACCCGATCCTATATCTGGTGAGTCCTGCAGAGGTCTGTATTAGCCCGGCATCTTTTATTTTAACGATTAAAACTTTTTTCGTTTATCCTGAGAAAGGGACGGACCGTTCCTGGGGTCTATCGAATTATCAGTTTCGTTGGTCATATCAGTGCATTGTTATTTCTACTATGTTGATCTGATACTTCTAGACACCGAATAACGGGGAAATTAATCGCAGAATTAATTTTCGCTATGTTCGCTGAAAAAAATTTCCCCGAATTTAGCATTCAGCGAATTATATATATTTTATAATTGAATCGGGTCAGGATTTCCGTGAATTCAACCGACTGCGATTTGTTGCTACTGCAGATAAGTTTGCTAAGTGGAATACAAAGTACTTAATTTACTGATAGCCGGGTACATATTTGAAAAAAAAAAGATGAAAATCCATACAAACAACAACAATAATAAAAATTACCACACCATCCAAAACAGAAATCTTTACATTGCAAGCCAAAAGAAGGTTTTTGTGCTTTCCATATTAAATATTGCCTTCAGAGTCAACTGATAATGCTTTTGATATAAGTTTTTAATGAATCATTTACCTATTAATGACTGTTTAGGTGGGCACTATGCTCTCATTGGTGTTGCTTTGGAAAGACAATAGTGCCGAGCGGTTAGCGAGAGGCCCATATTTAGCTTTCCAAAGCAACCATGAGAGCATAGTGCCCCCTAAACAGTCATTAATGGGTTTAGTGCTTCACTAAGCTTTACAAAGCATAAAACCCACCTTAGGGGCTAGTGCAACATCACAGGTACATGTACAATAAACATTTCTGTGTCATCAAAAGGTTTCTGCAATTATGAATTATTATTTCATGGCCAATTATAGCAATTAACTTGCCATTCACGAGATTATATGCAAAATAAATAAATCTTCTTTTTTTTGTATTTTGATTTATTTCTAACATTTATAATTGATAACATATTGTAACAATGTTTTAAGCCACCTCAACAAAACTCATATTGCTTCAATAAACCGTGATGAACAGTTCATTTGTTGCTGAAAAGTTTGGGTGTACAAGTATATTGACTCAGTGCAATTAACACTGACAGTATTCATAAAAGCTGAGAGAACATTTATTCAAATCACTGTTTTTATCGACGAAAGATAACTCTATAAACACAAAATTCATAGTCCCGGCACTCAGCGTGATAGTGCCCGGGCACTATCAAAAGACCGGGCACTATCACTTATAGAGCAGAAGACGTTATCCAATCAAATTTTAAGAGATTATACATGTGATCACTAATACAGATTAAAACTATTGCAGATAGCTGTTTGCTCTTTCTTTCTTGTATTTATATAATTATTCTTTTTAAGGGTTAGTCTGTCGATGTATTTGAATGTACTTTTTGTTTTGTTTTACTTTTGATGTGAATCATACATCCCTGGAAACTTTGATAGGTGGAAGCAGAGAACTTGATTGATTGATTAGCTTATCTGTACGCAAAAACGATTCCCGGTGTCACAGTAAGTTTTGCTCGATAAAGATCCCCTCCTGCTCTTGAATAGGGCATAGGCCTAATTTTGCAGCACTTCACCGGCAATGGTGACGTCTCCATATGAGTGAAAAATTCTCAAGTGTAACATGTAGCGGTCACCAATCAAGGTGCTAACCACGCTCGCCGTTGCTTAACTTGCGTGATCAAGATAGAAACTCTGCATCGCTACATAGCTCATTAAAGAGATAGTGCAAGTTTCCTTTTAAACTGTCCGCTACNGCTACATAGCGCAAGTTTCCTTTTAAACTGTCCGCTACACTACTACAAAATAACATCACTTTCACAGGTTTTGAATATCAAAACTTGGTTTGAAATTATACAGAGTTATCATGGATTTTAGCATTCAAAAACAAGCTACGATGGAATGACTATGAATATTGAATGTATGTTTATTTTGGCGGTTGTTGGGGCGACTTCCGGATTACTACGCGCAGATAAGCAATCCCTATAGCCGGGCTATAGCTTACGCTATGGTACCCGGCTAAAAATCGCGATTTGTTTCCCATTTCAATGTATGAAAAAGGTGATGTCCAGGATTTCCCACCGTACATGTTGAACAAAATTGAAAATGTTGTAAATCACATTCTCCCATTATCAACTTTTTTCCTCACCCCTACGCAGCTGTTTTACTAAAATGTTATGAAACACATGGGGCGATTCTGATTGGTTGCTTTTAATATTTCAATCTTAGAACTTTTCCCTTGTGTATTTTATTTTGACAGATCATCAAGAACATTTGTGCCTGTTGCATGAAAATGAATATTTCAAAAGAGTTGACACCAGTCGAATGAAAAACGTTAACTCAAAAACCCTGCAAGTGCATTATGGGAGAACATGGATGTCTCACAGCAGGTGCTCGTTAGTAACCGGTTTTCGCAAGCTCTTGTGTCATTTTTTTTTTACTTTTCAAAATTATTCTTAAAATTATTATTATTTTTTTTTATTCACTTTTTAAATTTTTATTTGAATTGAAAAACTTTGCTAACTCGTACTGGCAGGCCTATTTGTAATTTTGTAAAGTTTTTAAAATTGTATACAAAATATAAGTCTACACTGTATATAACGTCACAAGGCATTGGAAATTCTGAAACGTAGGAGTGTCTCCCTCATGCAAAGCTCTTCTCCGTTACTGACATTTGGCTTGAGATTTGGACTTTTTTAGAACTTCTCTATAGATTTCTTCTTTGGCTTTCCGTACGGTTAGGTTTCAAGCATCGCTGATGAGAAATTATTTTTCCAAATGTGTCACATACGGTGCACCAAAATTAATATCACCATATTTTCATTCATACACAAACATTTACATTTCCAATGTTTTTGCAAAAGATATCTGTATAATTGTAACGAAGACCATTACCTCATTTAAAATACCGTTTCAGTTTTAAGGTAGCCCACTACACTAAACCTTATACTCTTAATAACACAACGTTACAATATAGCGATTTTTTAAATAGTTTCTGAAATAGCTTGTTTCAATCAATTTGATCGTATAACTTCATAGCTCAGTAGGTAAAGGCATCGGTTTGGTAAACCCGCAGGTACCAGGTTCGAATCCGCCAGGGACTTTTGTTCATATACTGCGAGAAATGTTTGAAAATCATGATTTTTTGTATTCAAATTTCATATTTTCCACCTTTTTCACATGTATAATTATCATATTCATCATATCTTTCATAATTAAATCATATCGTGCAGTTTTGAGAAACTTTTTCCCAGATGTAGTGGACCACCTTAAATAATGCGATGAATACAGATACATAGTAATGTGTCTATATTAATGACTGGTAATTCCGACAGAAATGAAAATTCCTTGTGTGTCCTAAATAGGCCCAGACAGACACCTCCTACTCCAAAAAAAAATCCAAATTCAAAGAAATAAGAAGGAATGTCAAGGCAAGGTTATGAAATTCAGATCACGAAACACACCAGTATTAAAATTAAAATATTAGTATCATAAATCAGAATTTAAAAAGCAATATAATATAATACATGTACTTTTTATTTTCGAGTCGAAGTAGGTGATGACACGGTAAATATCCTTAAGTCGTTCTTAGCTGATAGTGTTCATGTTACAGTGAAGTGTTTTTGCACGGAGATTGGGGTTGTTTCTGCGACACTATAAAACGGTTGAGGTGGGTGGTGGTGTTAATGAGCATACACAGTATGATTTAGTTCATGAGAATTGTAAGCCATGTCCATGCAACACGACTCCTACTACTGTAGAAAAGTCACCACGATAATGTTTTGGAGACATACTGTTTTATTATATTATTTATGTATAGAATTTTAGCAAAATAATCCCTAAAAATAATTTTAAAAGCCCTTAAACCAACAGCGCCCTCTCCTGGTCCAAAGCATTTGGTCTTCATCCCATACCAGCCTACTGGTCTCCTCTTTCAAAGGACCGCCCCCTTTCGACAAATCCTGGATCCGCCACTGACTAGTGCCTTATTTCTCAAGTAATTTTTGTCTGGGAGTGTTCTCATAAGCTACACTATGGATTAAGGTGAAATATTTTTTTTTTAGAAGGAGAGAACTCTATATTAAGAATTTTTATTTTGTTTTTCAATGAAATCGTTTGAAATTGATATGGTATACAGATACCCTTTAAAACAGATTGAGATGGTCAATATTACCAATCTTCACATGCATGCAATTGTACATGTATTGTATTTTGACTGGGGTATAAAAATGGTCTGTGTAAATAAAATGAACGATATGAATGACTTCACAGCAGAAGCACGTGTACATTGATGTAACAAGATAATTTTGATACCGGCCGCTAAACTTTGAAATATTTTAACTATATCCAAAGAAACATACCGAAACGACCAACATACTCCTGTCCACTATATTTTTCCCATGTCCCTCAACACTGAAATCCTAAATCCGACCATGCTTAATCAAGCAAATTACAGTGGAGAATTGGTTTCTAAAATGTAAAAGCATCAGCATGATGATATGCAAATGGAGCAAGTAGAGAATCATTAGATTATCGTTGTGGTAGGCAGGCATACCCAGGACCTGTGTCACGTGATGATGGCGATATCATTTGCTAACTGCAAATTTGAATTGCAGGTTGCGATTTTACTAAAAGCAAAATATATACAAAAATTAAATATCTGAAACCGCAGCATATTGAAACCAAAAACAACCTCTTGTTATTATCTATCCATTTATCGAATTAATATCTGGAAACCCCATGATGAATTACTTCTATATTTTACACACTGCCATGGGGGGGGGGGTTTACTTGTTGTAAAACCTTCATATAAAGTCGTAAATTCATAACATTCCTTGAATAGTGAATAAGAACGAAACATATTGATTACAGTTATTCATATTTTTTATTTAAACATATTTCTTAAACCCTTTATACAGGACTATTACCCATATTATTGATAAAGAATCACTTTATCGAAACACCAAAGCAAAGACCTCGAAATAGACCCGCCGCAGCTGCGGCCGATGACGAAAAATGCCAAAGCGCATAGTATATGTATGCAAGTGCATTGCGGTTTTTTTCTTCATTTTTGATACATGTAGTGAAAAGGATTTCTAATTAAAGTCTAAAATGAAATGATTTTTTTTGCAGGTTTACAATTAAAATGCTTGATCAATGGTGTAAACCTAAGCTGCTAAATTAAACTGGAGTACGCGTGCTTTGTAATTTCTAACTTCATTCATCAGACATTGATCTATTGCGTTTTGATATTTCAATGATTTAGCTGACAGATATATTTTTGGACTGAGTAGCATCGGCAAAATCACATACAAACGCGCGCAAACACATGCGTTCCGTTTTTATTGGCTAATTGTATTGATTTCATACATGTATATCAACTTGTATATTTCTTATAAACTATATGGACACCACAGGTACATGTAGATACTACACAAGATGATTGGCGGCGCTTAAGCACAATAACACCACCTTTTGATGGGGTCAGAGGTGGAAATCAAAAAATGTCCCCGTTATAATTATACACTGGACATGTACTACAGTTTGTACTTTTGGTCGAAAATTTAAGAATCGCGTTCCACATGTGTAGTCTATTTGTTTTTCTCACCGCAATGAATTCACAGAAATGGTTTTTGTACAATAAATTCACAGAAATTGTTTTTGCTCTCCACTATTAAAGATCCCTCCCTGCTCAAAGGCCATAATTTGGGAGCCCTTCACCGGCAATGGTCTCCATATGAGTGAAAACCCAGAAGTGAGGATCTGGGTTAGAATAGGTCCTCAGTACCCCTTGCTTGTCGTAAGAGGCGACTAAATGGAGCGGTCCTTCGGATGAAACCGCAAAAAACCGAGGTCCCGTGTCACAGCAGGTGTGCACGATAAAGATCCCTCCCTGATCAAAGACCATAACTTGGGAGCCTTTCACCGGCAATGAGTTCCATATGAGTGAAAAATTCTCGAGCGGCACGTAAAACAACATACAATCAATCAGTTTATTACATGATTGGAACAACAATTTATTGAATGTGCACTTCAGAATACCAGTATTACACTATTAAAGAGTAGCAATATGGTTATAGATGTCGTATTAGTGCTCTCAATTCTGGTCTGAATTAGTAAAATTAATAAAAAGCTATTTACTCACATGCAAAAGTGCCACAGACGGTAAAATTATCATTTTTCATAATTATATCAAATACATGTAGGAACTTCTAGTAGTACTGCGGTTCCTCAGTTCAATTAGTATGCAGTCTACCATCTATTAAATATGAATTATGTGGCCCGAGATTGCCTTCACGTCATAATTCAAAGAACTAAAGAACTCGGAGTACTGATATAACAATTATAAACTTTATAATTACATGCATATCCCCTCACACAACTGACAGTTACATATCTGTTTGTTTGTTTGATATGGTAATAGTAATATGTGTACCATAACCCGACACAGTTTTCTGTCACTTAAAACCAGGGCACACATCAAAGAATGGTGAGACGAGAATTCTAAACAATGTGAAGGTTACTCGGCATACATTATACATACATATATTACGTATTCTCAGAACTTACCCTACGGATAAAAAGTTTATTATGCATTTCATTTTCCTGCCAACTTTTGAAATTCCCCTAATATTTTGACAGAAAACGCACCAAACGACATTATCAAGCACCTTTAAATCACTATAAAGCGACATTTAGCTTGGATAATCAAAATTGTATGCAAGTGACTAACTGCACATCACAAAGTAGATAAAAATTCCGGATGACAGTGACGAGCATCAGCGCTTGATATTTAGCTACATTTTGCAAAAAAGGTGCCTACGTGTACCATATTCAACGGTCATCTGTCAGATGAGAATCACTGAAAAGAAGATTGGAACAAAAATAACGAACTGTTTACTCGTGAACATTACCTTAAATAAATAACCATTCTTCATCGAACTGTCTTCAACATTTTTTATTACGCAACTAATAGTTATCATCGACAGAAAGTCAGGATAGTCTGAAGGTAAAAATAAATACCTGTCATAGGTTACATTTGAGAGAAATGTGAGTTTCTGCTAAAATGACCATTATTGTATAAGGTTCTACGAAACTCTGTATTTAATGTACATTTGTATAATTGTGCACGATCTGTTGGTTGGTTGTATCTTGTTTAACGTCCCGCTTGAGAATTTTTCACTCGTATGGAGACGTCACCATTGCCAGTGAAGTGTTGCAAAATTTAGGTCTATACTCGGTGCTTACGGCCTTTGTGCAGGAAGGGACCTGTTGTGACACGGGACCTTGGTTGTTGTGGTCTCAACAAACAAAAGTTACTGTACTGCAGACCTGTTCTAACCCGGATCTCCAAGGGATATACATGATCTGAAGTAAAAAGAAATATGATGCTGTGAACGCAATGTATGCATCCAACGAATCTAGGGTACATTTAAGTATACAAATGTTCCCAACTCTCCATTAATCTGAACCCGTGGGGGTCCGGGTTGGAATAGGTCCCCAGCATCCCCTTGCGTGTCGTAAGAGGCGACTGAATGCATGGGCGGTCATTCGGATGAGACCGGAAAAACCGAGGTCCCGTGTCACAGCAGTACTTTTGTTCGTTTTATACGAGTTCAAAGAATCCTTTTGTTTGTGGCTGTCTTGTATTTATAATACGCCTGCCATCAACACAGAACAATTATGAAACAATGTAAACTAACTGTGATGTTCATGCAAAAACCATTATAGAGGAGCCTCATTAATCCAGACAGTTTCATTCCTGGTCTCCATAAAAGCATATATTATCAACTTAGCATGCTTACCTCGGTAATGTGGAATGAACGTCCCCAATTTGCTTTATTGGGTAAATCATGCTAGCAATATTAATAATGTTAACATTAACATGTCTATTTACGTATACAATTACAGCTATCGGAGAAATGTTCATTTAAATAATTCAGATCTACAACTATACATGTATACAAAATTATACGCCACACGCACTAAAAATAACATCCAAACTCAACATGGAAATTGAAGGCTTATACATGTACATGGATCTTATATTCCCCGATCATCACACTAGCCTTACTTTGATTCACTAAGAAATGAGGAGAATTCTCAACCATATCAAAATTACGAGTGTACAGTGTATGCATGCACGAATATGAATTGCTATATATATTTAAAACTAATTTTCTACCTACAATTTTAAAAATCCCAAAACGACAAAGTTCTGCGGAAATAAAATGAGAATCAATCGTACACCGGTACATTGAAAAAGCGTGATGACTGTAACACATGAAAATCAGCGATCATGGTGAAACTTATTTTAGTATATGACTTCATTCAACACTATAAAAGCAACCTCCACATTTTCGCAACTATTTTAGAATAATTCTCACTTATACTACTCTTTTGATTTGAACAACTCACGATCGTACATACGTATGTGTAGCAGTTCAATAAACTCTATTCATACGGCATGATGTTTAATCTATTAAAATGTGCAGAAATCGAGAAGATTAATTTAATATACTGCAAATATTCTTTAAAGTCAGGTTGGGTAAAAAAATCGGTAATATTAAAGGGGCATGGATACGTTTCGAGCTAAAAATGTCTAGATTTTAGATTTCCATTTTTAATATTGACAATGCTCACTTAGGGTATCACTAATGGTCAGCAAAAATTTGAACGTTATTTGTTGAGTTGCAAGTGATATACAGCACTTACAATTCTCGATATGTAAACAAGGCTCGAGTCATGTTTTTGAATACCTATTTGAATATGCTAGTATACGTTTCGTTTAAAGCAGATTTTTTTTCAAATAGAGAAGTTCATTCCGAACACAATTAAATAGTTTATAGTGTTTTTCATATCTCATTTTGTTTTAAACATTGTATTTTCTGTTAAGCATCTTTATGCAAATATAAACAAGGCTTTACATAACAAAGAATTGTAAGTGCTGTATTTCACTTGAAACTTAAACAAATGAAGTTCAAACTTTTAATGACCATTAGAAATATCATAAGTGAGCATTGTAAACATTAAAAATGAAAAACGTGTCCATGCCCCTTTAAGATCTCGTGTGCCCACATTGCAGGGTGAAGGCCATAAGGTTAAACAGCTTGTTACGCAAGTGTAGCGGTCAGCCGGGTTCGATCTCCGGTGGCCAGATAGCTCAGTTGGGAGAGCACCTGGCTGGATATTCAGGGTCTGATCCGTTGCATTTCCTACATGTACCTTCCTGTTACATTTGGTGCCATTGACCACCCCTGGAATTGTGAGTGAAAAGTCCTGCCAGGGGCAATAAGAACTTGAGTTGTGTGTCTTCGAGCATTAAGACACTTTAAGGAGGGAGGAGTGTAGCGGTCAGCCGGTTTCGATCTCCGGTGGCCAGATAGCTCAGTTGGTAAAGCACCTGACTGGATATTCAGTGGGTGCGGGCTTGAATCCCGGTCTGGTCCGTTGCATTTTCGTCTCGTGATTTGGATGTCGTGCGTTCGAGCCCCGTGCTCAGCACCCGGCCCCGTCAAACCTATACGTGAAAATAGGTAGTGATTGCTACTTTTGCCAAGAGCTCGGCATTATGAAGTGAGAATCACGGGTCTTTCGGATATGACCTTAAAAACGGAGGTCCCATGTCGCAGCATGTGTGGCACGCAAAAGAACACTACATGTAAATCCATGAGTGCTAAGCATAGGTCTAAATTTGTAGCCCTTCACCGGCAATGGTGACGTCTCAGTATGAGTGAAAAATTCTCGACGGGACGAAAAACAACAAATAATCAATCAATCAACATAATTACATCATTCAAAAGCCGTGGTCAAGTTTAATTTTGTTGCGGACAGACTGACAGAACAAAAACTATACTTATTAAACTTTTTAAAAACACTCCACTTTTATAATTTAAGCAGGGTGTGCTTGGGAAACACTGATTACCTCTTACGATTTGAAAGATATGGCTTATACATATTAGAATTTTCAAAAAGTAGGTCATAGGTCAATGAAAAAGTCACCAAATCAAAGACTGCGGCCCACAGGGAATACAGTACACATACCAAATATGAAAGTTTTGTTAAAGGTTAATTTTTTTTGCCACAGAATGTTAGATCAACAGATGTACAGGCCTAACACTACACGCCCCCGAATTTTCCATAAAAATAAACAAATTATCGTATTAAATTACAAATCAAGATGCAGTTACTGGACCGTGGCCGGATATGGTTAAAAGTCATGACACACATAAATTATTCTTTCTAAAAATCTTTGTTGTATTTGATTTTCTGTATTTTAAAAGTCGTTTACAAATGACTGCTGTAAAACGCGGCGCATGTCTGCTCAAAAGCGTGCAAGATCTGTTTTCGTTCACTATATGTTTACAGAATCTGGCAGAGCTTGTAATAACTAACCCTCCTCAAAGGTTTTCACGCAATTACGAACTCTTTGGGGTGCAAGTGTATACGTGTTACCCGTGCGAATGGCGAACACTCGCGGTATTGTGTTAATTGTGGTTTGCAAACGTTAGGGTAAATACCGGTTATTATGGTTTTTGATTGGACGGTTTATGATTGAATTAAGGACACACGTCTAGGATTTACTTCAACATCTGGGAATCCTACTTATACCCAAAGCAATGTCACAAAAGATGAAATTCTTCAAAATCACCTTTCTGTTTCAAATACTTTCAATATTCCGAAGAGTCAGGATCAGTTTGAATTATCATACCTTTACCATACGGATTCCGAAATTACATAAAACCCTTACAAAGAAAGATGCATCGCTGGTTCCAGTAAGTGCTCTACCAAGCCTCTTTCTTTACTTTTAACTAAACTACTAACAGCTATTAAAGAGTCTCTTCAGAGATACTGTTCCACTACATATTCCAGAGGTCGTGTCATTCAGATGTGGATTCTTAAAAACTCTAAAGAGCCTTTGGATAACCTAAAATCACGAGAATTTTCTAAACTTGACTGCATCAAAACATATGATTTCTCCACACTTTATACAACGATTCCTCACGAAAATTTAAACTCTAGGCCTTTTCAGATTATAGATAATTGGTTTTTAAACAAAAACGGCACCCGAAAATACGAATTTCTAGTCGTCGGGAAACAAGATGCATATTTTGTTAAAAAACACTCTGATTGCTCACACAAGTACTCTGAAGTAGATATTAAGAACATGTTTGGGTTATTTATGTAGTCTTTGGAGACCATGTTTCCAAATAATCCGTTGGGATTCCTATGGGCACTAATTTTGTGCCCCCTTATTGGCAGACTTATTTTTATATTCATATGAAGCAGAATTTGTACAAAAACTGTTACGGGATAAAAACAAAAAAACTTGTCGTGTCTTTCAACCTTACATATAAGTATACAAATGTATAGAATTAGATGATTTCCTATCAATCAACAATCATAATTTTCACAATTATGTCCATTTGATATATCCCGACGAACTCGAAATAAAGGACAGCAGAGGATGCTTACTCCTCCATGGCACCTGATCCTACCTTCGCTTTTGTCGGAGGTCCGTGTTGCCCTACACTCGATTTTGTATATGTTGTTTTGGATTATGATTACGTTTTACACGATGTTACCTTCGCCTATTTGTATACAGTACGTCACATAACAAAGTTTACGTTTGTAAGACTCATTCAATCAAAAATAAGTGAAGATAACGAACATTGATCAATCTCATAAATCCTTAAAAGAATACTAAACTACGATGAAGGCAAACACGGACACTGGCTCATATACATCAATGCTGGGATCATGTGCCAAGGAAGATTAAGCATTCCTTGTTGACCGGTCATAACCGCTGTGATCCCTATATCTTGATCAGGTAAACGAAAGTAGCCCATAGTCTATGAAAATATGCGATACTAATTTTGGTGACCGTATGTGATACATTTCGGAAAGGCTTAGTATCCCCTCGCAACTAGTTGCGGAGGGAATATAGCATCGCAACTATGTGTTTTGTTTGTTTGTTTGCCACCCACTATTAAAAACCAACTCCTTTATAAACTAAGGTAAAAATGCCATCTATTAAGTATAAATGACAAAAAAAAAAACACCAAAAAAAACAGTTGCCTGGTTTATGAAAATTACACAATATGCAACGGATAAAATTATTCAACCAGGCAAAACTCCACTTAATAAAAATGGTTGACCAACGCTACAAATATACTAATCATAAGACTAGAAAATTGTGATCATTCCATAAAGATATGGTATGGGGCGCCATATTAACAAGGTAGGCAGAGGCTATATAACTGCATCGCATAAAACATCTGGGTCATCTTGTTAACGCCCCATGTGATATATGTATACACGTACTTTTATATTGGTGACCCGTTGGGGTCTGGGTTAGAATAGGTCCCCAGCATCCCCATGCGTATCGTAAGAGGCGACTGGGCGGTCATTCGGATGAGACCAGAAAAACCGAGGTCACAGTAGGTGTGGCACGATAAAGATCCCTCCCTGATCAAAGGCCCAGAGTGCCGAGCATAGGCTTAAATTTTGCAGCCCTTCACCGGTAATGGTGACGTCTCCATATGAGTGAATTATTCTCGAGTGGGATGTAAATCACGAAATAATCAATCAGTCAATCATATTGATGTAATTTTTAAAAATAAAAATCCTTGGTGCTACTGTAGTATTTCTTACTAAAATTGTGGTTTTGCAACAAATGGATTTTTTTCATACTTTTGTGGATTTTGATGAGGTGATCGCTCAAGCTTATTGTACGAAGTGCCGTATGCGATAGTGTAAGTGGTGATGAAAATAAGTAAAAAGGATTGTCAAATTGTAACCAACGAAATTTTATTACAAAATCAAATTCTTTCAAACTGAAACGAATAACGAGTTCTTACGGCATGCTAGACATTAGAAGATTTAAACTTCACCAATATAACCCGAAATCTGAACCAGAAAGGATAATAGACTTCAAAAGTTATATAAGGTCATACGCAACGTTCGTTATCTGTATATAATTTTTTATAGAACTATTTCTTACTATAAAATCATATAGTACCCTTAAGATATTCCTTTGAGAAAAAATCAGGCTATATTCCTGTGTTTTGAAAAGATAACAGTTGATGAAAGAATGTAATTTGCACCTTTATTCCACACTTACGAATCTGAGTTTACCTCTCTTTGAGATAGCAATCAATGCACCTGTACGTATACATAACTACAAAAACCTGCCAGTTGTTGTATATTATATTTTCCCATCATCGACCAATAATTCTGAAAGGGATGAATGATGTTTGTGTTTGTCTGTAACTCTATATTAATCATTGGAAGTCTCAAATTTTGGAGAATAAAATTTTTTGTTGAAATGTACATTGCGTATGCCCTTAAAGTACATGTATAGGTGAAAGTCAGCTATCGAATTTGGCATCAAGCACAAAAGGGGATTGGCTAAAACTGGAGGAATAACGAGCTCTTGGATATGCGAGGGTTCCGAGTGATCGTCTCGTCATAATGAAATATCCACAGCACAATATGAAAAATTAAAACCAACATCTTCTAAAAAAAATACATCAACGTTTATTGTTAAAGGCCCATCGTACGAAACACAATCACAACGCGTAATAAAGTGTTACCATCCTCGCATAAAAAATCACTGCATCACATGAAAAAAAAGTATGAAAAGCACCGCCTTGAACGAACCTAAAAAGACACCCCTTATCAAGAAACACACCCACATAACGCAGTTATGGCTTTCCATAATTAAGAGTACGACAAACACGCACACCACTGGGTACACCAGGGTTGGGATCAGTGTCTTGGAGGAGTAAGCATTCCCTGTAGACCAGTTACACCCAGCGAGAACCCTATATTTTGATCA
>CAJDSM010016235.1:0-23420 GCA_903981925.1 Ostrea lurida
TAAGATGTTCAACAAGAAGCACCAGTAGGACTGAAGATCTATTGACATGTGGTAGTTGATGTTGACGATACAGAGTTTATTGATGCTAGAATACAACAAACAGAAGAGAAAAAATGAACAGAACTTGTTCTCATCTACAGAACTATGAATACAGTTTGAACAATCAGCCAAACAGACCGGTACAATTTCCTTCTTGTTTTAAAGACCGTCGTGTCCCCCAGAATAAAGACCAGTCGTGTCCCCCAGATAAAGACCAGTCGTGTCCCCCAGATAAAGGACTGTTCAGTCAGTTATGAGTGTCATCACAGAAATCCAACTGTCAACAGGAAACCACATTGTCAAGTAGGAATAGACGAGTGTGTGAAACTGACGTCCACACCTGTATTACACGCGTCTGTCTGTGTGAAAGTGTTAGTGATGTGTATCACATATCTGGTGTGACGTCAGACCGGGTCTGGTATCTGATTATTACAACAAGCTCACTTGACAGACACAACAGGAGACACTATACACTGTGTGACAGATACAGTACCATGGTATACAGGAGGACGACACACAGTGAACAGTTCTGCGTGAACTGATTTATATAGACAGTAATTATAACATCAAACAAACTGTCTATAGACAGTAAAACAGTCACCACACTGTTAGAGAAGGCTACATCACCATGGACACCATTCAGTGTTGTTACTGTCCCCGTCCACTGGGATCTGATGGTCGCGACGTATAACACTGATACAGTGACAGGCAAGATAACCCGGTACAACAGTACAGGACAAATACTGACCATACAGCACGACAACACCGGTCACAAACTGTATAGGTATCCTGACTATATCACAGAGAATAGGAATGGTGATATTATTGTGTCTGACATGGCCGTCATGCTGTAGTGGTGACAGAGCGCGGGGGGAGACATCGATTCTCCTACACAGGACCTCCATCACGATCATCACTAGATTCCACGTGGAAATCTGTACAGACGCGCTGTCACACATCCTGGTGTGTGATTATAAAACCGAACAGTACAGATGATGACAAGGACGGTCACTTCCTGTCTCTGTTACTGACACCACAACAACATGGATATACAATCCACGCGGCCTGAACTATGATGATAAAAACTCACCTCTTGGGTCGGATCACCGGACACCAACACAGACAAGGAGAACCTTAAATTTTAATTTCCTTCAAGGATCATACCGGTGAGACTGTAATACGGGACTACATTCGTCGAAAGAATGGCTTTGAATTTGACGGCGGAAGAGAGTCGATTTCCGGATGATAACTGAAACACCTTTAAATGACGAGAAATTACTTGCGTTTTGAGAGCTTTAACATTCAAGGTCACAGTTATTAAAAACGTGGTAGGAGAACTAATTGGTACTTCCTCTGAACAGTTTGAATTGTTAGTACAGCTTGTCTTTAATTTTAAAACTTAAAAACAATACTGTTTTCGAACTGCATGTCTGATTTCCATTTCCTTATTTTGACGGTAGTCTATACTTAATTTGCGCTGGTCTTGATTCCATTTCCGGTCCCAACGCAATGTATAAACCCAAGACGCTTATGGTACATGTTCGCCAAGAGCCGGGAATCAAAACTTTAAATCACGGGTAGCATATGTACACGTATATAAACAACCATATATTGCAAAGGGGAAATGTTCGCGTGCGCAGCACAGTTAAGGTGGCCAATAGAAAATTCGCTGAAAATATGCTATCGAAAAACATCATTTATTAGAATGGATAAATCATTTCGGAACTTTATTGATAATTGAATGAAAATATGACGACTGAAATACATATTCAGGACTATTATATTCATATTTAGATTGATCACGTGATTTGGCATCACGTGGTTTTGCAAACTGACCACCGGTGTGGGGTTTTCAATAAATTTCAATACTGCAAGGCAAATGGATTGAAATCCTAACTCGATTCATGAATGTTTTTATAACCTCTGTAGTTATAAATTACGTTGCATTCCTTTACATATTTTAACTATAATGTTTAAAAAATAAATATATTGTATCGTATGTTGAATTTTTACCGGTCAACCACCTCGATTTCAAATAGACAATTTATTTCTAATATTTCGCCAGGAGTGCACGCTTTCAAATAGCTTAATATTTTAATTGGTTCGCGTTAAACAACACATTGTGATGTATTTAGGCATGCTCTTGCAATGAAGCGATATGCATGATCCCCCCATGACCCACCATATCCCCCCTTATCAATAAATATAGGCATCAGTGCTTTT
The DNA here is from genome assembly GCA_903981925.1 of Ostrea lurida. NCBI lineage: Eukaryota > Metazoa > Mollusca > Bivalvia > Ostreida > Ostreidae > Ostrea > Ostrea lurida. Next base: position 2,263 of record CAJDSM010016235.1, read on the forward strand.
CCTACGGGATAGATAGACAATATTTAGTGAATTCGTAAGGTTGTCATTGTGCTTAAATTGATTGTCTTTGAAATATTTCCAAACATGTTGTGCAATTACGTCTAAATTTATTGTTTTCGTTGACAAAAACAATTGATCCGCCACCTCTAGATCATGAAATGCATCACACTAGATCATTATGAGGTCATTGATAACAAGTGCATCGCGATCAATGTTTGTTTATACTGAGGGTGTCAGATACACGCTCGACCAACAAAGTCGTTTAATGTAAGTTTTGTGTAGTACTTATACTTCGGTGCATTAGATAAACATTAATTATTGTAAATTACAGGATATTGCAAGTGTTCAGATATTTTGTTGTTTTGTGTGACGTCATAATACACATTCCTGTGTAGATATTAGGACACGCCCCCTTACTTTAGCCTTAACTGTGCTGCGTGGTTTCATTTTTCGCTATATTCGCGATTATATCAATTATCGCGAATATAAAAACCATTGCGAAAACTGTTCAATGTATTTGGGTACATAATGTATATTATTCCAGCTTATTAAACCATCGCGAAATGTTAAAAGATATGCGTATGATGATTTTTTAAAGCGAGCCAACTACTAACCAAAAATTGATGTTGCAGGTTATAACGAATCTCTTTTAAAGTCATCATTCCGCACATTCTACGGTCACTATGATGACCTTGTTTGCGATTACAAATTATCACTAAGTCATTATGTTGACTGATTTCTTTCATACCCTTTGTTAGACAGTATTTTCTACTAGATTTGACGACAGGTATACCCCGTTTACTTGTTTCGACTACGGCTCACGGCGGGTGTGACCGGTCAGCAGAGGATGCTTACTCCTCTATGCACATGATCCTGCCTTCGCTTTTGTCGGAGGTCCGTGTTGCCCTACACTCAATTTTGTATGTGTTTTTTGATGCATTGTTACTTCGCCATTTTATATAGAAAAATCGCGAAAATTTAGACCGGGAAATTAAAGCCCTTTACAATTAACAGGATATATTCTATGGTGTGTCCATTTTTGCTGATAGCTTATAGGTACTTATAATGCAACCGCAGAAATTGGAAAAGCACATTAACGGATCAAATCGCAAACAATGCACCCAAATCCGGTGACGTACCAACGTAAGTAAAACAACAAACTTGTATTGCTGATCGGTATTTTAGATATTTTGTGAAAAAAACATGGTATATTTTTACCATGTAATGTGTAGGGTAAAAGATTGTAAAGGCAAAGTATAACGAACAGTGAGCAATCTCGTAGGTCCCAAATTAGAATACAAAAAACAAGAGTGGCAAACACGGACCCCTGGACACACAGAGGTGGGAGCAGGTGCCTAGGAGGAGTAAGCACCCCCTGTTACCCGGTCACACCCGCCGTGAGCCCATAGTCGTAACAACCCGTAGTCAAATCAGTGTGTGAAAAACGGACTTAACAATGGCTTGGATGATTTATATTACTTCTCGTAAATGATGCGATATGAGGTCCACTTACTGTTCTGGTAAATTCTCAGTTTTCCATAGATATGCCTTGGAGATGGATCGTGCCTACATGTAATAACGTGGAAAGATATAGAAACCAATATCATGGCTGGTGTTTAATTTACAGGCAATATGGTTTTGGTGGTTCTAATTATTATGCCATTTTCTGCATTACCTGACACATTTTTTGACTTTTCCTTAATTAACGACGATAGGCCAGATATTTTAAAATGTGACTGTGTTTTTTCTAGTTATTCCAAAAAAAATAAGGCGATTGAAAACCCATGCAATTCATATTGACGTTATTAAATGCCACCGAAGTATGCAAAAATACACTTGACAAGCCATATTAAGTTTTGCATCATGCAATACCCCAGTACCCAGCTCCACCTCTGGAATCATGGTATTTTTCGATTTATTATTACTACACAACATGATATTTATTGACTGGAATTCTAAATTAAGAAGGAAGTAATACTTTGGTTGTTACTTGTAGTCGTCGACAAGGATGTTAAAAAGGCATATTGAAAACAGTTGTTTGTACGAAGAACGGATGGTCAAGACCTAAAGCCACATAATATTGACATTTATAAGTAAATTTAGTATTGTGTTGAGATTAGACATTATAGACAGTTGCTTCTTTAACAAAAAATGGAAAAAGGAAATATTCTATCTAGTGATCAGCGATTCAAAAAATTATTTTGTTAAACTCCACTCTGATTCTACACACAAGTACTCTGAAGTTGATATTAAAACAGTGCTGGAGTTCCTCATTGACAATATCTTTGTAGTTTTTGGCAATCAGGTCTTCCAGCAGTTCTGTTGGAATTCCTATGGCACGAATTGTGCTCCCTTATTGGCTGACCTATTTTTTTATATCTTATGAGGCAGAATTCATTCAAAAGCTTCTACATGAAAAGAAAGAAATCTCTAGCGTGGCCTTTAATTCGACATTTCGATATATTGATGACGTTTTATCTATCAATAATAATGATTTCCATCATTGTGTCGATTCAATATATCCCAACGAACTAGAAATAAAAGGACACCACAGAAGTCTTCCATGTCTGTTTCGTACTTGGATAATTTATTGAACATTGACATTAACGGCAAACGAACTACTCAACTTATGACAAACGGGACGATTTTCAGCTTCTCCATCGTCAATTTCCCATATTATGTAGCAATATTCCATCATCACCTGCATATGGTGTGTATGTCTCTCAACTTATTCGAACACCAAGAACTTGTTTTTGAATCGAGGCAGGCTACTTACAGACAAGTTGTTGTCGCAGGAGTTTCAACAGTCGCGTTTAAAGGCAGCATTTCGTAAATTTATTGTCGTTTATAACAATTTAGTTTACCAAAATGAACTGCCATTGAGTCAAATGCTGTCTGATGTGTTTCATAACCATTGTTAGGCCGTTATTCACACACTGATTTGACTACGGATTGTTCCGTTTACCTGATCAAGACTATGGGCTCATGGTGGGTGTGACCGGTCAACAGGGACTGCTTACTCCTCCTAGGCACCTGATCCCACTTTCTGGTATGTCCAGGGGTCCGTGTTTGCCCAACTCTTTTTCTTGTATTCTATTTAGGACTTACGAGATTGATCATGTTCGTTATCTTTGCCTTTACATTTTTGATATGAGTAAATTTGGGTAAATTTTAACAAGTTTGATTTCCTCAGAAATATCCGTTTACTTGAAAATATGTATTCTTTTGGAAATTCCTCATACGTTAAACGCCACCAGTAACATCCAAATATTATCATGATGCATTTCAGTTAATTTAACGCGGGCATGATGTCGCCGGCCGGCGTAAACAGTGCATTTTGATGTCAAATTTAGCGTCAATGCTTTCTTTCAAACCAAACGATTAAAAACAAGAAAACTCCGTTTGCATTGACAGAATAATGAAAAAAAAAAAGAAGACAGCAATAAATATATTGGTGAAAAAGTTTATTAATTCGTTCATCAACTTAGTCGTACTTACCTTGTCGTTACTGGTTGTTTATTAGTCGTTTACTACAAATTGTAACAATTATAATCATACCATTGGATTTGAACAAAGAAGTTTTCAATTACAAATTCATAGTATTGTATTTGTGACAGTTAGACTTAAAAATCGTATACTGTTAAAGAAACTATTGAAGAAAAAAATGACGGCTTATTTTGACTGGGATTTTTCCTTCCACATATGTACCTGTATTATAATGTACATTGAGAGCCTTCCTTTGCCTTCGGCTCGCCCGAGTTTGCTCGTTGTAATTTTAAAAGAGACCCATGCGCCTTAACGCACACCTGAGTTTATACATTATTTACTCTTAAGAAATCGTTTCTCGTGTGTTTCTCTGTTCCTTATTCTTATACTTTCTTATAGATGATATATGCATATTGGTATAACCATCATATACAATTGACATTTAATAACCGCGCAAATGAAGTTTAAGGAGGGTAGCTGGAATCTTCTCCGTCCATCCGTAGAAATAAGTATTTGCTGTCAGCCCATCCGAACTTTGCTCTGTCTAATCAGAAAGACAAGTGACTAATCTCATAAATCCTATAGAAGAAGAGTAGGAAAAACACGGACCCTTGGACATGCATGTATCAGCGGTGGTATCAGGAGTCAAGGGGGAGTAAGCATTCCTTATTGACCGGTCACACCCACTGTGAATCCCGCATTTTGATTAGGTAAACAAAGTAATCCGTAGTCAAAATCAGTATGTGAAGAACGGCCTAACAATTGATATCAAACATGTCAGACAGCGTATCGACAATATGTCATCTTTGCAAATTATATCATTGTAATGGGTCACCGGACTCAGATGAACTCTCCAATCGAAATGTTTAAAATCGCTACTGCGGTCCAGGGAAACATCAATTATATGCTAAAAAGAATGTTTGCATAAAAATTTGATAAATTCATCCTTCCGGTTCTTGAGAGAAAATCCTAAATCTTCGTTATCTTCACCTTTTCATCTTCAAATGAAAAACCTACAGTTCCTATAATGGCGAAAATCTGACCACATGGAATAACCCATTGATGCTTACATGTAGGTATAAGTTTCACTAGGTGTACCCTTGTGAAACATGGTTCCAAAGAAGACGATTTTAAAAGAATTTTGCAAATACAGCTGTATATCTCATGTGAAACTCTAAACAGGTATCGTACCCGATACTGGTCGCAGTGTCTCGTGATTTAAACAAACTTTAATCTACATGACGTGAGAATACTTAATAATCCTTACCATTCGTGAGAATAGACTGTGCATGTATATTCATAAAAAGTTTTATATGGAACTTCTGTTAAGCTTTAAATCCTTGTTGTTATTTTACCTTATCCCGCGGGGATCACGATTTATTTACACTAGATGCACTACTTGAGGATGCTTGTAGTTTATTTTGACGAATTCGTGAGTAGAAGATATTTTCCAATTTATAATTCCCTATTTAATCATTAATTCCTTTTTTTAACCAAAAAAAACCCAAAACATTTTTATAGGTGTTACTATCAATAGAAAACAAAATCTGCATAACTTGTGATTCATAAGGCAACGTTATAGAGACATTATTTTGGTAGCTGACATGATTTAAATTTCTTGATGATTTGGTATGTGACCTATATTTCAGGATTGTACGTTTAGATCCGCCACTCAGTTTGCAAGATGGATGCTTAAGCATCGATTTTGTTTCCGGTAGAAGCACATTTGAGATTATCACCGATTCAATCAAAATGAGCGGTTCTGGTCAACGGAAAAACCAAAATTTTTTTGTAGAAAAGCCTCTACATCGTTAAAAAGAATTTGTACTGCCCACAAAGAGTTACATGTTCTGGACCTGTCATCTGTTAAGAGCACAGCACTACGGTTGATACATAGCGCTATTTCCGCTTACCAAGATAAAAATTCTTACCTAGTTTGCGAAGTATAGTGATATAAAAGGACAATCCACATTTTGATTGATTGATTATTTATTGTGGAATATCTCACTCATGGAGACGTCACCATTACCGGTGAGAGCTACAAAATTATGGCCTATGCTCGGCATTCAGGGCCTTGAGTAGAGGGATCTTTGCTCACCTGCTGTGACAAGGGGCCTAGGTTTTCCGGTCTCATCAAATCAATATCGTGGCTCACCTGCTGTGACACGGGACCTTGAATTTCCGGTCTCATCCGAAGGACCACCCATTCAGTCGCTTCTTACGACACGCAAGGGGATACTAGTGACCTATTTTAATCCTGACTCCCACGGGTCCAATCCACATTTTTGTATGCGGTTTTAATCTAGTTGGATGACAATTTTGGGACAATCCTACATATTGAATTCGGTTTCCTCATTCGCAAGCCACTGGGGGGGGGGGGTTCTGTGGAGGTTTTAAAAAGACAGTGGCTACTTTCCTAAAGCACGGTCAATGGATGAACACAAACAGAATTCAAGCTTCTCAGCAGAAATGTATGACAATGTAAGGAGAAACTTTATATTGTCGCTGAGAGAAACGGGAGTGAGGGTTATGTAAAATCCTGGAACAAAAAATCACGAAAATGATAAATTCTATATTTTTTCCATTGGTGTTCAAGATTTCGTTCACGATATATAGTTTGCTTTCTCGTTAATTATGCATAGAGAATCTTTTGGATACACAGGACCAGCAACTGGTTTATGTTTGATTAATTTATTGTTTAAACGAGGGCTTTGGAAATTCCACATTTTAACTAAGTTTGATAGCGGTTATAATCAAAAGAAAAATGATATGCAGCTCAACCCCAAATCTTGATGCGATAACAAGCAATCCTTTGGCGAGGGATCAAAATATAGTATCTTGATAAGCAGCGTCTTCTTCGAAAAGACATGTGACGTCATGTACTGCGATTGCACTTTAACCGGAAGTTGCACTTCGAAAGATATCGACTGTTTTTGCAGGTGCAAACTGAGGTGTTTAAATTTGATTATCTTGGGAATTACTGCACGGACTTTGATTGGGTTTTCACCAGCATATTTAAAAATATAAGTTGAATGATATTAGCTTATGTGTAAATTCTCCGTGGCTTTTTTTTAACCAGTAGGTTCAAAACGTAAAATACATAATTATGAAACACCCTTTACATAAAAGGCCCAAATTCTGTACATCTGACTGCTAAATGTATAAAATCACAGAGGTTTATAAATTATTGAAATTGCTTATTTTTCTTAATTGAATCATTGTATTATAAAATTTGTATGAAGATTGCATCAACAGAATTTTGAACAAAATGTGGGCGTAGTACACCTGCCAGTTACATATGTAGAGATGCTAACTTACCTTGGCAGAATGTGCAGTATTAACGAAACTTTAAGTGTTGTTTTACTTGTCAACTATGAAAGCTTAAACTATTTCAATAGCATTTTCCATTCTGATTTGAATATGTTTGACAACTCATCGGGAGACATCAAGTGTGGTTTAAAACCACCGTATTCTTATTAAGTTATTTTTGTATTTGTATGTATTTTCTGTCAAGACATTTGATGAGGACGTACTCACTTCAGAACCAGCATGTCTATTTGCAACGAAGATTTTTGGCAAACTAAAATACAGTGCACTTTTTCAAAGAAAATTGTAAAAGGTTAATGAACAAGTCGTCAATTTATAGGCTACAGGGCCATTAAACTTGGAAAAATACGGTCCCTTTCCTGGTGGAATACCTGGTTGCGTCAACTCCTTTGTTATGTTAGTGAAGCGTTGCACCATTGCCTTAAACCTTCGATTTAGCATCCTTGTCACATTTCACAATACTCGGTCCTGCTAATTAAGTACAGCTTCGAAAGTCCTTTTGATAAACGATTAATTTCGAATGATATACGTGTTTTGTTCATAATAACACTATCAAAATCTTCAGCAATGTAGAGCCAGAAATCTGATCATACTTCGGTGTGATTTTTATTACACAGACTTTGTGGATTTAGCTTAGAAAGTGTGCAATTTCAAACATTGTAAATCCACAGCTTGGCCTCCCGGAAGAAAAGCATTGTTCACAAGATGAGCAATAAACTATATATCATTTGTTGATTCTTCGTATTTTAATTAAAATCAAGAACATCTCTCAGGTGTCAGGTGAAATCGATCAATTTCACGATGAGTGATTTATTAGGACGATTTATCACGATTTGACAATATTGCAAACATGAATTGAAAATATAAATATACAGCGAAATTATTAAAAGAAAAAATGTGTTATTAAAAATACACTCGGTATTGTATCATTAACAGCGGTGGGTATCATGATTACTAAACACTGTAAAAAAAAAGTTTACACCTGTATATATGCATATAGTTCAAATTGTGGTTAGAACCCTACACTGAAATGCCTTACACGCTCGTATTGTCACACTGTGTTTTTGAACTGAACATTGTCTGCGGTATAATTGTCATCGAAAAGACCTGAAGATGAAATCTTTTCTCAATTGACAAAAAACCTAACGCACATGTATGATTGATACCTCTTTCCATTGTCGCATTATGAATAAGAAGTGCAGTCCTCGAACCTTACATGTATATTGCGACAAATAATCAGGGTTTCTTTTCTAGATATGTCGTTTAAAGGTTTTTCCATGGAGCGAATAAATTAGACTTAAAAAAAAAAACATTATCGGACGCGGCTTGGATGTATTTCAGATATGTACTTAAATGTAGACATAATGCCGTTTGGATTATTAAGTTGAAATTCTTTTTGAGACCAATACATTTCATTGTCTTTTTATTCTTCACTCATGGAGGTTAAAAAGCCATTGAACATTCACTACAGCCACCTTAGTTTCTTCTGTTCAAGGAATTTTATTGCTCCGTTTTGGATTTATAAGTAGTACGATTTCGCACTTAAAATCGTAAGTGTTGTGTCTCCTTAACCTCAAACTCTAATTAAAAATCATGTGCTTTGATATATACATGTATGTATGGAAATCCCTTTCTCAACGCGAAAGCGGGCATTATCGCAGTATACTGCTTTTCTCATCTTTCTTCTATGGTCCATTTTGCTCAGACTCGCAGAAAATACAATAAAATCAAAACCCAACCATCTGTGGAATGTAAAACGCTCAATAAATTAATAAAACATAATGTCTGGCCTGAACGATTTTTTCTAGTCTTTATGGATGCTGTGTAAACAGAATAATGGTTGACAAGATTTATTGTAAGGTAATTAATAAAGTAACCATCTAATGTCTGTATAAAGAAATTCTATAATGAGTTGTTTCCAAATTTGGTCTCCATAGATTTAGAAGCCCTCGGCGCATTTCTGTAAAACGGTGATATACAATTTGCATCTTTCTGTATGGGGACAATTTGATGATAAAACATCTTCCGATTTTCTGAGAGTAGCATCAATATTGATAGCTTTTTGTAAGGAAGTATGTCTTTAAAATAGAATATTGCAACATTGTGGTTAATTTTCTTCATTAATTGTAGCGATCGGATTCGATAAATCTCATTAGGATACATAATTACCTCGTTTTGAATTCTGATTACAGTTGTTTGGATTTCACTTGATGGACAGGCCAATATACCACAACAACTCAATTTTGGAAATTCTCCGAAACTGTTGTTTTGTCGCATTATTTTGGTACGATTTTACAAAAATATTAAGAGATTCATAAATAGATTCTAGACAATTTTGACACAAATTGTATTATACTGGTAAACTTTTGCAGTTGGAAATAGAAACAAGGTTGAATAAATAAATCGAGTTGTTGTAAACCTTGGCAGCAAGTTTTGATCTTGACATTAAACGGCTGACAAGGATGCGATGCCAACAAATCAAGCCGAGTGTGATTGATCTCCTTAAAATATATGTCCTCTAAGTTTGCATTAAATTTTCATACAAAAAGCTTCACAGGTAGACAGCTCAACCAATCATTTTTGGTACTTTGCAGTAAATGTATCTCACCACCTTGTCAAAAACTGACTTAGTTCTGTGGATTTTAAAGGTAGTTGTAAAGGGGGTACTATGCCAGTTTATAGAATTGTTGATACACGCAGGCACAGGTATGTTAACATACATTCCTTGTGTACAGGGTACAGCCATCAGTTATGAAACATTTCCCAGATCGGTTTTATCTCCGTTCCGCATCAATAAATAACCTATCTCACACGAAATAACCAAATAAAAGTCATCATAAGGCTTCCAACGGATTTCTAATTCATCATGGGAAGAGGTAAACTGCAAAACAAAACAAAAAATAATAATGTAGACTTCACCTTGTTTGGAGTGCTATCAAAATCAGTTCTAAATCATATATATCATTATATATCTTGCATGTAATTTGAACTATGCTTTGATTGTTCTGAAATGACGTGTAAATAGCATAGACCAATTGTTGTCACGGAGTACTAAATACAATTTTTTGAGGAAATGCCTTAAAATCTTGGAAATTGTCAACATTCTTTTTTTATCTTTATTTTTGTGGGAAAATAACTAAATTAAGTGTTATTCCCAATCTATCTTTTAACACCACAATGTTCAACATCAATTTTCAAAATCAATACAATAGACGTTTTGTCTGCATAAGATATTGTGTGAGCAATGCCTCTATGCAGACAAAGGGATTTTCTTATCGGGGTTAAAGGATAGGATCGAAATATTCTACATCGCGTCAATCAATTCATAACGTCAGCATTTGATATTTATTAGTATATAAAGCTACCTCATACTTAACATGGAATATATTCAAAACTATTTACAAATAGAAGAGTGACTAAGTGTATATGATGGAGCGCCTCGATAATAATGAATTTTTGTGCGTGATAATCGTTCTCTGTATCACCTCAAATGATCGGTATTAGCATATTATGAATCAAACTTTTGATTCATTGAAAGCTGTGAATACGACGCAAAATACATATAAATATATATGAAAATTGATTCACAGGCTGGAAGATTTATAGTGTGCATGTAGAATGAGTCATAAAGTCTAACTTACATACACTAAAAGAAAGTCGCTTGCACCAATGTGAAAGAATTAACAACAGTTAAAAGTAAAAAAAACAAACCAAAAAACAAAAAAAACAAAAAACCTTAATGGTTAAAGTAAAAACTTAATGTGTCAGATGAATTTTAGACTGGATTTATAATAGGATTTAGTCAAAATACCATGCATAAAAATATTACATGTACTCGCAGCAGTCATTCTGTTGCTGTAAACAATGCAAAAAGACCATCCAAATACGTAATTTCGATTTTTGAATAGATCAATAAATATGCATCAAAGTTTTAAAAGATTTTCCAATGAAATATCATCCGTATTAAGGAATTAAAAATACTTTTTTCTTTGAAGTATTTTTGCTTTTAGACAGCTCTCTCTCTCTCTCTCTCTCTCTCTCTCTCTCTCTCTCTCTCTCTCTCTCTCTCTCTCTCTCTCCAAACATTGAATATGTGTGCAATTTAATTCCATTTCCGAAGGAAGGGTACTCGTTTAAATTTGTTTTATATACATACATGTATATATTATTGTCATGCTATGCTTATTCAAAAGAAACTGTAACCATGATTGTTCATATGATATCTAGTAAGACTTACAGAACCTGAGATTGTGGTATATAACAACTGTAAGGTAATAATTATAGCTCATGATTGATTACCACGTCGTACCTGTCGTTTAACACTTTTCTGCCTGAGTGCACTTTGGATCCAGGTATGTAAATTAAAATAAAAACAACATTTTTAACGCGGTGACCATTTAAAATAAATTTCGTTTGCACAGAAGTACATATAGGAGGAAACAGAAATGGAGTTTAGATAAATTCACACCGAAAAGTTACTATAATACATGTAATATGAAAAAAGGTGAATAATGATAAAGAGCCAATGTCAAAGTCACTAGGTTTCAGTTTCAGTTTCTTTATTTCCGTAAGCCATGCGGCTCATTGGACTTACATACATGTAACATACAAATATATGGAGAGTGCAAAAACCAAAGTGAAGATATATATTAAACCTAGTACAATCTTCTACGTCACCGGAAGTGGATGTAGAATGGGTTCTCTCATTGAAATATGCAGCTGAGATTTGAAATGTATGGTTAGTCATCACCAGTGGGATGAGTTTGGAAGGAAATGAATCTCGTTTCTTTGCTATAGAGAGAATTGACGTTTCCAGTTGCCTACTAATAATCTCCTTATTAACATCTACTTGTTTGTATGAAAACGTATTGCAGTGTTTCAAAATCCATTCCCCTTTTAATAAACTAGTGAGATTCATGGAATACATGTGTATATTCATTTGCAAGGTTGTTGATTCCAAACACTTTGCTAGCGATTTTCACTACTACTTAACTTCTGTTCAAACGTTCTATATAAACGTTCAGACTTATTGAGTAACAACATACAAGTACGGGTGGTGTAAACACTGTGGATTCTAAAAAAAAAAAAAAGAACTTCTAGTAGATTAGAAATCTTAGAACTTTTCTTAAATCAACAACATAATGACTTTTCATCACTTTATACGACCATTTCTCACAATAATTAAACACAATACTTTATATGGGCTCACGGTGGGTATGACCGGTCAACAGGGGCTGCTTATTCCCCTAGGCACCTGGTCCCACCTCTCGTATATCCAGGCATCGATGTCTACCCAGCTCTTTAATTTGTTTTATGAGATTGATCACTATTCGTTGTCTTCACCTTTCACATAGTACACTGTTTTTATTATATCCCTCTTCACACCCGTCCTTAAAATCATAGGTATCGTAAAAGATATTGATCTGCTGGTAATATGTATGTACATGATGGACAACAAGATCGAAAAGTTTTATTTTAAATATGGACTAGGAGACGTCATATCTTTAACAATAATAATGGAACACGGAAATAGTCATATCTTGTTATCAGACATTCAAAAAATTTATTTTGTAGCTCATCATTGACAATAGCTACGTGGCCTTTCGTGATCAGGTTTTCCTGTTGGAATTTCAATAGGCATGAATTATGCCCCTCTAATAGCTGATCTGTTTTATATCTCTATGAGGCAGGATTTATTCAAAATGTCCTTCAACTTTACATATATCAACATTTTATTTATTGACAATATTCAATTTCATTCATATGTCAGTTCGTATGTCATTCATATGTCAGTTCGATATATACCAATAAACTTGACATAAAACTTCTATATGTATTTTACATTTGGATATTTTATTGAACACAGATTGTAACGCAAAATTAGCATCTCAACTTATTGACAAACGACTTCAGGTTCATCGTTTACTTTCCATATCTCTATATCAAGATTCCTATTATTGTTGATCGAGTAAATGACCCCTGCAATTCCACAAATATCCCTTAAAAATGTAGGTTCGATCGACTGAATAATATACATTTTGAAAAGTTAATATATGTGTCAATTTCCGTAGACCAGACCATGTCCAAATACCGCTTATTATCTTCGCATCGATACACTCTATTATGTAAATTTCTAACCGTATCAGCAATAAACTAGCAATTTACCCATTCTTTGTCACTAATGTTCCAGTGTGCTGGCGTGAAGCTATTCGAGGTGTTCTTCAAATAAATTCAATTTTGCAAATGAGGCGGAAAATAATAATAGTTGCGTGATTTTGCAAAAAACAAATATTTAGAACAAGCATACATGTAAATGTATATCTATAAATATCTCAAATTGCTCAATTTTACTATGACCCAGAATACTTGCATCAGTTTCCTTTTGATATTGCTTGCATGTAAGGAAATATTATTTCTTTTTAAGTTCTATGTAATTGAATAGTTCTTAGAGTTGGCGCTGCGACTAATATTCTTTGCTTTATACGTAATGGTAAATGCTGTTGTTGACGTTCATCAAAAAGTCTGCATTAAAAGCAAAGGTTAAAATCCCGAAGTGTGTACATTATATTTACTAAATAGTAATCATCTAATAATAAAATGAAGGTGCTACAGAGAGCAAGTACAGTGTATATTTTTATATTTAGAGTTATCTATAACTTGCACGGAGAATCGGACAATTTTAAAGTTATCCGACTTTCGAAATTTGGATCAGCCTAATCATTTAGCAGTGTATTGTGACGTCATAATTAGCTTAACTGTTAAACGTACGAGATATCGATCAATTTTTGTCTCAAACTAAGTGTGTTCAATAATTTACCTAATCATGCATGGAAGAAAAGTACTGACATTGTTGCCACGTATATAATAAATATTTAGTAATTACCTCCGCCAAGGAGGGTATAAAATCGGAGGCGCTTCTTCATTACTTTATTTATTTGTGGATTTGTCTGTTAGCAACCTCATGCAAAAACTAATGGTCAGCTAATACTGAAATATTTCTAGTTTAACATCACAATCTTCAGCAGCTTGGAATCACCTGGATGTTTAAATGGATGTGACCGGTCAACAAGGGCTGCTTATTTCTAGGAATCTGATCCCACATCTGGTATATCCAGGGGTCCGTGTTTGCCCAGCTCTTTTTTGGACTTGTGAGATTGATCACTGTTTTTTATCTTCATCTTTTTATTCAAAAGTATGTAATTCTGCAGTGTTATTTGCGTGTTGGGGGGGGTCTAGATATCCCGTTCGTGAATGCTAGTCAATGGAAAAAATTTGGTACAAGTTGTACAGACGTCCAGCATGAGTTACGTGATTCGAATGGAAGAAAGTGAAGTTAAACAATGTAGGCCATACGTGTTTCTATTGGAGAATACTATCAATGCCCAAAATATCAACGAACTGCTCACTATGCAACAAAATCAATAGTTCCAATATTTTTTTAGGAGAACTTGGTGTCGGCATGTGCAAAACTTATCACTGTTATCAGATACTCTTTCACTCTTCGAGGAAACAGACATTTGAAGACATTTTGCTTTGAACCTGTCACCGTCTAAAAGCACGGCTGTCACTCACCACAGCTGTCATTGCAATGTTTATATTATGTAATGTGCACTTGAATGCCACATTTTTATTCGAAGAGAACGCACTATTGGTGGAATACAGCAGGTCACATGTACGCCCGGAAACAACTAAATAATCCAGAGATTATAGTTTGTGCTCTACGTACGTTTTTTTTAAACACAGTACTGCATAGTTGGCGAAGGAGACCTGCGATTGTACTAAGAAACTTTCATCTGTTTGCGAGTGTTCATGGAACTGTCAATAATGGTGTAATAATATTTATACTAAGAAATAATCTTACCAACTCGCTTGCACGAAATAAGACAAACGAGCGTTCATTTTTTCGCTCAACATTTCGTCGTTTTAGTATTCCATGAAGAAGAAAAAGACTATTTACATTGAAAAAGAAAACAAAGAAGTCGTGGTATATATGATATTGTCCTGTTGTTGATTGCTGTATGGAGTACATAATCATACATCTATAAGCTTTCAGCTTCCTGTGATATATAAAGAAAACACAGTTCGGCAGGGTTGAAAAACAACTTCATTTACAACACAATAAGGAAAATTGCTTGCTCTGTACAGAGAGAGACTAGAGTGGTCTTGAAAATGGAGGCAAAGATTTGTAATTGTAATTGTGAAATGCTCATTGCTTAAATTTTAGATAAGTTTATTTTAAATACAAGAGTCTGTCAGGAATATGAAAAAAAATGAAGATAACGAGCACTGATCAATCTTATAAAAGATATTGAGAATAAAGCATACACGGACGCCTTGCCAAACCAGGGATGGGATCAGGTGTCTTGTATGAGTAAGCATCCCTTGTTGGCCGGTTACACCCGCCGTAAATCATATACATTGTATCTTGATCTGGTAAACAGAGTAATACTTCTGCTTCAGTTGTAAGAACAGGGATGGGTTCATCTATGGTCGATGCATGCCTTCAAATGTCAAGTCAAGTGGTAATATATAATTCGCTTATTTCTGTCAGACAACATGAATCAAATGTAACATTCGGTGTCACTGGCTACCTTGATTGTATTTTATGGACTTGTAGGAGGCAATAAGAATACTTGGGGTCGCCATGTACCTCATTAGACCATAATCTGTATAAATTTTTGTTCCTTGATTGTTTTATTGCGCACAGAGTGTGACTCGGAATCTGCAGTTGGCAGACTTTACTGAATTGCTATGGAATTAATGTACGCATTATCTTTTATTATCGTACAGTATATGATTCGGTTTTGGCTGGGTGTCGCATCCTATTACTGAGGCACGTATAAGTGACATATAATTTTAGTTAAGCTACATGATTCACTCTCCATTCTACATAATGTTCTGGAACCATTATAATGTTTAACATCTATTAGTTGATTGCTACCAAGCTCTAAACGTTATGAAATGATTGGTTTTAATATTTTGAATAAATTTAGTTTCATAATTTTGATTTTCAATGAAGCAGTGATAAAGAACTGTCTTTCAATTTTATTTATAATCACAACTATCCCGGGCTGACGAAATCACAATCAACTACTATATATGCCTTTAACGCAGCTAGTTCGAGCTTGTAAATGTGCAGAAAGATACAAAACACGGTAGTGAACTAATGTCATTTATTTACTGCAAAATAAATGACGAAGTAAAATACGGCATAAAATAAGCAAGTTGAACAAAGTGAATATAAACTAATGATGTGGTCATAGCTCGCAAACTAAACAAGTTTAAATAAAATATCAGGCAGGCGTAATGACGGCACTAGATCATAATGGATTCGCCGAAGGATAAGTCAGCCATTCCTTGTAACACATTTTCAAACATTCAGTGTCTTATCATTAACTTTACCAATCCAACACACAAAAGAAGCAGATCTTATGTATGCAGTTTTAACGGATATGCCAGATTCCACACTATCGATTGATTGTCAATTGCTACAAGGGATTTTTTTGTGAACAACAAAACCCGGATATTCAAGTAATTTGCTCTTTGTGTACCCAGTACTGGAACATTTCATACTTGACCATGCAGAGCACCTGTCGGTATATATCTGTCGCGTTCCACAGTAGGAATACGCGAAGCATCAGTGTGTCCTATTTAAGCGATCTATAAGCATACAAATAGAATTTCACCATATAAAGAAAACGCATTTGTATCCCAATCCAAATAAGAAGTTGCCTCTCTCTTTATAACAAATAAATGGAATCCCTATGGAGAAATAATAAGGAGGATTTTTGCGTGCGTTGTAAATTCGAGCAAATTTTGTATAAAGAAATAAAATAGCGAGTGATCATGCATTCAACAAAAAAAAAAATGTCATGCCATTTCGATATGTTAGATTTTAAAGGCAGTGTAACATAAAGGAAATGTTTCCAACGGTAAATGCCTTATGACGAAAATCTGCTGATGCGGGTTTAAGCTTTCTACTCTCAGATTAAAATATCAAGGCTTCTATTACATCATTCCCTTTAAGAAAATAAAGTACATGAATCATATTTGAAAAGCAGAATAAAAAGTGCATGTATATATCAAACATTTTAACGGGCACGATTGCTCTGGAAAAGTGTGTTTTCATACGTCAACAAAATGCCTACCGGTATATAAAAAGTTTACAGTTAGAGGCTCATGGGCCAAGCCGTTTGCTGTAGCAACTGGATTTCCGCACTTAAATCAAATCTCATTTATTGCAAAATCTGGTCTTAAGGGTCAAAGTTTGAAAAACATGAATCTAGATAAAGATATATATATAAAAAAAGCAGTTTAATCAATTATATCATACCGGTTCTTCTATCAAAGTTTCTATGCAAGATTTTTAATGTAAAGGCAAAGATAACGAACAGTGATCAGTCTCGTTAGTCCCAAATAGAATACAAAAACAAGAGTTGGGCAAACACGGACCCCTGGACACACCAGAGGTAGGATCAGGTGTCTAGGAGGAGTAAGCATCCCCTGTTGATCGGTCACACCCGCCAAGAGCCCATAGTCTTCATCAGGTCAACGGGACAATCCGTAGTCAAATCAGTGTGTGAAAAACGGCTTAACAATGGCTATGAAACACATTAGACAGCATTTGACTCAATGGTAGGTCATACTGGTAAACTAAATTGTTATAACGAACATAGAATTTACGAAATGCTGCCTTAAAACGTGACTGTTGAAACCCCTGCAACAACAACTCTTCATAATTATGATCCCATTCACACCACAGATGAAATGGTGAAAGTAATTTATATATGCACTGTATGACGATGCTTGTATATTCATTTGATATATGTTACCCATGTCGTTCTTCAGACGAATGTGAACTCTTGAGGCACCGTCCAAACAATAATAGGGAAATTCTGTAATCTAGAAAAAAAGTGATGTGGCAACATCGCAGAAGGTCCCGCTGTCGAGTTATTAAATGTCTTTTACCTAATACACCTAATTTTAGGCAATGATCAATAGTGACTTTGATCTTTGACCTTGAAATTTGTGAAAGGTTTAGTGACCCTCTGATGATTGCCGTTGCTTCTATCATGTTCACAAGGTTTTTTTAGCAAGTCAATAATGACCTTAACCTTACATCACTCACCTTGAAAATCAATAGGCTTCATCCTCATGAGCAACACGAATGGGTGGTGTGATGATCATCCGATGAATGTCCTTGCCTCAACCCTGTTTACAAGACTTTGAGGCAGTAGTGACCTTTGACCCTTGATCTTAAAAGATTTTTCATTTCTTGTGGAAGGTATGATGATCATCTGATGAATACCCTTGCTTTTATCTTGTTCACAAGGTTCCAGAGACAGAGACAGACAAAAATTCAGCCGCATGGACTGCTATATGCTCTCCACAACTAGTTGCGAGTGGATGAAAATTCTAACACTCTCTAAAACTTTCATGTGAGTTGCTGCAAACATTTTTGAGTTACCCCCCTTTTATGAATAAAGTTCCGTAACTCGGAAACGGAAAATTGGATATTTTCAAAAACCGAGAGTTTTTCTCTATGGAGATATACACTTTCCCAAAATCTCATTATGATTAGTGAACCCATGGGGATCCGGGTTAGAATAGGTCCCCAGCATCCCCTTGCGTGTCGTAAGAGGCTACTAAATGGGGCGGTCATTCGGACGAGACCGGAAAAACCTAGGCCCAGTGTCACAGCAGGTGTGGCACGAAAAAGATCCCTCCCTGCTCAAAGGCCCTGAGTGTCGAGCATAGGCCTAAATTTTGCAGCCCTTCACCGGCATTGGTGACGTCTCCATATGAGTGAAAAATTCTCGAGTGGGACGTAAAACAGTAAATAATCAATCATTATGATTAGTGAAAGCATTGTGCGAAAACTGAAAAGAATAAAGTTCCATTCAAAGATCGAAAGGGAGCTGACCTCAATGGATGTTTGCAATGCCCTAAAGTTTCATATATCGCGCAGAAACTGTTTGTGACGGACGGAAGGAAAAACTGGTTATTATAGCCTAGGGCTCCAGCTGATACTTGGCGGGACCCTACTTGATCTCAAATCTAAACTACATTGAAAAACGTTTGACATTAGTTAATTATATAACATTTGCAGTTCTTAGGATATTCTTTTAAAAAATAAATCTGTTCTATATCACTGTGGTTTTTTTCCCCCTTTTCTTTTTTATATATTCTTACATAGTCATTGGAACTCCTATCCTAGCTCTAGGAGTGATGACGTGAAGAAATTTTAATATACACTGAATGTTTGCGCATAAATTTGACAAAATGACAGTACATCTTTGTGTTTTTGAGACGATTTTCAAAGGCTTTTAGTATATTCTTATTTAAAACCTTATACCTCCTCTGTGCAGCCCAGGAACAGACTATAGTAAAGAAGGTTCTGTATTAACGCGCAACCTTGTCGGTCTTAAGAAAATAATATTTCTGTGGCGTAAAAAACGTACTTGAATCCTCATCGTATAAGAAAGCTCTGAATCCATATGTCTCTCATACAATAATTACTGTTTTGAAATTTTATTTAAAACACTCATCCTATTTTCACTTTGGCAAAGAGAAATGTATACCCGGTAACCTTGTTATTGACATACCTGTATTTATAAATACCTGTGCCTCCTGTGTCGTACATTCCCACGGCGGCTAAAATCTCGCTATGTGGTATGAGTGTCTTCATTCATAATTCCTCAATGGGTCCGATATTTGATATGAATGAGTGCATGTACATAAATATTAACAACATATTGTATGAATCGCACGTCAGCGAAACGTGTGTGAAGGGTTCGACACTTGAAACTGTGCAAACAGATTTTTAAAAGCTTAACAAAAGCGGTTTACATGTAATTTGTAATTTAGAGGTACGAAAGCTGAGAAAAATTACTAAGTCATCTAAGGATATTAATAGAGTATCAACATTTCAACGGCAGGAGGACGACGGGTAGTCTAGATAAGTTCCTATAAAAGACTGTCATTGGAAACTCTGGTTCTGTTGATATAGATTCCGGTGGGAGATAAACGTCGTTTTCAAACCGATTTGTACTTTTTTGTTGAAATGCAATGAGTTGACAATTTCTTTCTCGGTACGGTACAATAATAATTATTGCAATTGTTCAATCGGGGATATGATAATTTATCAATTTAAGTAGCGTACTTTTCCGCACGAGAGGAAGTTGTCATTTTTATATCTTAATTCTTAATTAAAAGAAATTCAACGTGCCAATTGACTTGCTTCCAATATACGTCTACTATATTTGATGAATTATTATAGAAAACTAATTATGTACGAATTAGTGTGCAGCCTAAAAACATCGTAACAATGTTTTCTCCATCAATTACATTTGTACATGTACATGTACAATTTTCAGCTTTTACCCCGGTACAGTGTTAGATACTAATGCAACGCCCATCATTTCTCTCCTTTGGAATATTTCTTACAATCTGATTTAGGGCATCAAAATCTAGCTTTCTCTCTATCTTTGAAAATGAAAAAATTAATATCAACATATTTTTTTTTACGTTTGCTTTATATACAAATTAATGAATGTGTGCACTACCCTATTCAAACTGATTTTATTTACAGCCCAGACCTAATAAAGAGCAGTGTTTTACTTTGCACAAACCACACCGTTCATTTGCATATAATCAAGTTATGTGTTGTAAAAAAAAAAGTAGAAATTACACATCAATTCGCCTGATTACACGTTGCGTGTACAAAGGAGCAACGACCTCATATACGAGTCGCAACCATGCGTAATAATAAAGACTCAAGGGTAAGTAAGCATCATCAAGGTACGATACATTTTAAAAGGCTTAATAAATATATAAACTTTACTGTATCACATTTTGGGCGTATTACGTGTCAGCACCATGCAATGTGTACGTAGAAAACTCGTGTATGCAGTCCCACTATTTCCGGGAGAGTGGGCTGCTCTCTCTCTCTCTCTCTCTCTCTCTCTCTCTCTCTCTCTCTCTCCCATATATATATATATAGCGAGATTGTGGTGGGGAATTCGACGGTGGAAATTACCATCAGTGTGATTATTTAAATGTAGTTGTGCTTTGTGACCAGAAAATTAATGCCCCCCCCCTCCCTACGGGATAACTCGTCCCTTCTTCAGAACAAACGAAAGGGTTGAAATAAAGCTAACGCTGCAACTAACCAAATCTATAAAAGTATTTACACTGAATATCACATGTAACTGTATTGCTTTATGCCTCCTAGACAATAATGTTTAAAGCAGCGAATTAGGACACGTCCTATTCTTCCAAAGGGCTGGACCACAATGCACGAAGTAGTCATGATAGACTTAAGGTTAATCGGTAGTTTTTCGCCT